>JAQFXM010000867.1:0-39731 GCA_034693345.1 Entomobrya multifasciata | reverse complement strand
ATAACAATTATCGGTTTGCTTGTGAAAGCGACATTGGAACGACCTTGGTAAAGTACTCATCAATGTTCAAATAAATTGTGCAACCCCATGAAGCATAAATCATGACCATCTGTGGAGAAGCAAATCACATCCCCATTTACCTAACGCACAAGCGTTAATAATACAACTTCATGTATATTCGTTATGCGATGCTACTGAAAACGCAGGAAAGGCAGAAGCTCAATTCTATCAAGTATATCTCGTTGATGTTATATTTTTTACATTTTGTTTTCCATCATTTGCAATGCAATGTTACTTTGGTTTGATCGTTCCAACAATATGTAAGACGAGGACCTATGACCATGATAAGGATGAAACCCTTGTTTGTAAGAAATAGAGATTTGCTAAATGGTATAGTATGTCGCATGTGACTATAATATATGTTCATATGCATATAGTCGTTCACTGAGGCTCCTCTGCTCTGGTATTTTATTATTACTATTGCACAAAAAAGCACGGGAATTCGGGTAATAACACTAGGAATAAGCGACTGCTTTCCTTACTGGACAAAATGTGAAAATGCTGAAATGTTGGGAATGAAATAAGTATATAAAATGAAAATACAAAAAAATACATACAAACATGCTTGCCTTTTTACTGCACTGTTGTAGAACGACAACAGGACATGTTCTAAATGGAAAAAAGGCAACAACAGCAAGAAGCACTAGTGATGGCGACGAGGTCGAAACAGACAAGAAATAGAATTGAACAGAGAATTGTAGTAGAAAACGGTGGCGGCGGTGGTGGTAAGAGAGAAGAGGGAATGGGATGGAGTTAATATATCACGGGACTCTAACGTTGTCCATGACAGACTGAATGGCTCTTGCGGGCCTACAACTTCCCTTGGAAAAGGAGAAAATTCGAGGGGGGCCAGAATCCATACTGCATCCGTGTAGATATAAGCAGAAAAATAGTATGTGCTTTCGTGATGTAGCTTTCATATCCACAATCCGTACCACCACTAACTTCCATCGAATAATTTCCCTTGTTTATATTTTGTATTACAGTACAACAGAACAATGCAATGCCATAACATTTACTCTCTGCTTTCTACTTGAAGATTTGCTAAAAATCATTTTATATGGCTTTACGAGATACGAAAGAACATTGGTGTTATTTTTTAACTGGTGAGCATATTTCCGAAATTATCATCATCTGCCGCCCCGGTTGGTGAGCGCAATATAAAAGCACAATAAACTATTTTCAACGTCAACCAAAAGTCAGGCAAGTCACACATGTTACTGTCAAATGTATTGCCACGTTATATACCAAATTCCAACGGTTGGTTTTGCGAAAAAAGAGAACAGCAATATGTAAAAGTGCCCACCTTTTTCCAATACTTTTATGAAAATTTCAGGCTATCACTATGCAAAACAATAAATTTTACAAGACGCAGTTACGGCAGATCTACAGTACATCATATCATAAGAGTATTGAAAAAGAGGAGAGATAGGTAATATGACTGGTGCTGGAAGGCAACTTGGATATTTGAACAGGAGAGGCACACAAGAAAAAAATTCTTCATTTTCTGACAGGTTACCACAAAGAGGCTTTTCAGTTATCATGTTTAAATCAAGGAAACTGTCAAATTAGACTTGAGCAAAATTATGTTCCATGATTAAATAGCATTTTATTTAAAAACACTTTCACAAAGGAATCGTTATTTATCTTTAGATGAAACGAAGTGATTTTTTTCTTCAATTTTCTAAATTGAAATTTAACAAACTGTTGTACGAAATTCAGTCACTTAATATTCAACTTAATAATTCAAAGAAATAAAACATTCCTTCCACTGGGAATTCTTGAGATGACCTTCATGTTATCAAGAAACAAAACCGTTAACGAATAAAAGCAGACATTATTCAAAGAAGGTAACAAATTGTCTAAATAAACTACTTCAAAAAAGATATTTCTGCTCTTATGACTATGCATGACTGCTTGACTCCAGGAAAAAATATTCATCATTTTACTTTCAGCGTTTAGTATGGAAGCACTGTAGGTCGACAGACATCACGTTAACAAGTTCTCATCGTCCTCATCAACGTTAATATAATCAAAGTCATCATCGTCTTTAGAAAAAGCAACAACTTTTGTGTAAAGGGTTAAATGAATTTATACTTGCGCTAACGGGGCTCTGTGCTGTTGATGACGAGCATGACGTTTTGTTACTTGTTACGAAGTGATTCAAGTTGTAGTACGACTAATCGAAGGCATACACAGGCACACAGCAGTAGAGCTTCTGATCCCTGATGATAATGCAATGAATCAGTGTCAAAAATCCTTTCATAAGCGACTCAAATCAAAATCTACACACCGGAGTTTTACATCCATATAAATACAGAGATTCATTACTTTGGAGTGTACAGTACCTTCTCCTCATCACCACTGCCACCACCGCCGCCATTCATTTCCAACAAGAGAAAGAAAAGAGGAAAAGGCCGATTCTCTCTTATTCTAGTCAGTTAAGGAAGTAATAAAATTCAACTTATAAGTAGTATGCTTGAGCTGTGCCTCTGCTATCTGTTGAGCCATGTCAAGTCATGTCAGTTTAAGTTATTCCCTCTTTGCTAACAAGCCTTGACTTTGATTGCTCTCTCTCTCTTCTCTTTTCCTATATTCTGCGGAGAATTATTTTGTTTTCCTTACAAACCAATTTATATATATTCATATTCGGCATTATATTTTGAAAGTCAGTCAAACAGAGAGTTACAATTTTTTTGTAGTTATGCGCGTATAAACGACGTAACAAAGATTCTTTGAGTCTCTACGAAACTATTTGTACGTAGATTTGTTCCGCCTCGAGCTCCAAAAGAAAATACTGCTACGAAAAAATGACGAAAATTGAGAGAGAAATTTTGTTATTCGGATTTTCCTTTTTTGTGTTCTGCTTGATGATGAATTATTAGCCCTTTACACTCACTAATTAATAAACACAAAAATACCGCTTGAATTAGATATTTATGATGTAAAGAAAGATCGTGTGCTTTTTGCGTTTTTTGTGAACAATCTTTACTTTTTAACATACTATTGTATCTTTAATTTATATACTTAATAAGAGGATTAGCTCATCATCTTTCAAAAAGATTCTTTGTGAACAGAGAAAAGGTTCTTTGTGAACTTCATTTTTTCTATATTGCCCCCAGGTACCATCATCACACAATCATTGATTATAGTACGTGTGTACTTTGAATTATGTAGCTCTTCCTTCGGAATTTCATCTATCGTCAAGAAATGTTAACACAAGCAAAGAAAATATGAAAAATAATGATGATGGATAGCTTTCATAACCTTTTGTAACAAGTTGTTTCAATATTTAACGGCTGCATTACTCATTATAACTATGCAATTTTAATTATTTCCCTGAACTTTATACAATCTAATATTTTTATGATTATTGTCACAATTGCCAAGTTTAACTGCTTTCTTAACTATAATAAAAATTGAGTCATTACTCTTACCGGCTGCCTTCTTGGCTGCGTAAAGGTTAGCTTCTTCCTGAGCTTTTCCGATGTTTTTCTTGTATCTAATTCTCTTATTGCCGAACCAATTGGATACCTAAAAAATAACGAAAAAAATGGAACATTAGATGAGATATTTGTGAAAGCTTCAAAATTCGCTGAAATTACCAGTTAAGTTATTAATGTTCAACTTACTTGCGAGACGGTTATACCACATTTTCTGGCAAGTTCCTCTTTGGCTTCTTCAGATGGGTAAGGATTACTCAGGTGTGAGTAAAAATATTCGTTGAGGATCTCTGAGGCTTGTTTGCTAAAGTTACGTCTCTTTCTCCTGTTCATGAAAAGAAAAAATAAACATTTCAATAAGAAATCATCATAAAACATCAGCAGGCCATAATACCAAACCAAACCACAAATAATCTGAAGAGAAAGCATTTTTATCACTGTTATCTGGACTCATGAAAATGATGATGATGACTTTGTAAATGTGAAATTTGTTTGTAGAAGGTGACTCCACCATGACTCAAGCGCTTATAGAAATTTGTCAACACACGGGGAATCCGATGACTGTCAAAGCTCAATGGAATAATATAATGTTCACCACATGAAGTTCTAAAAGCTCGTGCTGTGACGGTAGTGACGGCAGATGATGCCAATAGGCGGTGCTAACATAGGTATAAGAAACCCACAAAATCTACATCGTTTACTGCCATTTCTCTTGCCCTTACATTCCTTTTTCATACTGCTTTAAATGTGTAAAGGAGACAAAAAAGAGCATGAAGAAACGTATGACATAAAACGGCCATGAGTACCACAAATATTCAGCAATAACCACAACGGATTAAGAAAATGTGCCGTCATGGGGGGATTATAGTCCATTATTAACATCATGGAATGTCTTTATTGCTCAGTCATTCCACTCATTCAGCTCATTTCACAACCTCCAAAACGTGTTGTGAGGCAATGAACCAACCTTATTCTCAAGAACTCAAAAAAGTGAAGGAAAACTGTAAAATGTGTACCGGATAAGAAGAGTGTTTTATTTAGCCACCGCAACGATCCACCTCAACCAACTTTATTTCTCTGTCAGGTATTTTCACTCACGTATCAATCATATGAGTGTGTGTTGATCTCTTGTCGAATGTTTAATTATTGATGGAGGAAGTCATAGAAAACGAATTCTTTAGCAGAGTTCATTAAGTATTTATTTACAGCCTTTCTTTGGCGTTCTCGTGCTACTCACGTAGATGGAAAAACTTTATCAAGGAAAGTGGAAAGCATGCAAGCCAGGAATGTGCACTAGCGGTCTAAGCGCATTACCAGAAAATAGTTAATTATGGAGGTAATAAAAAGTAATTGTTCCTTGTCGGCAACATTTGTACCGTAGATGTGGCGGCGGCAGTGGTGGTGGAAATGGGCAACAACGATAGAACGTGAAGTTCTATGAAATGCGTAGAACGTAAAACTCTTTTGCTTTTCATCTGAATCACTATTTTCTCTTGACTGCGTGTCTACTGACGGAGTGCTGGATATGGATACACTATATACCTTCACCACACACACATATGAACGAATGACATTACTACATTTTCCAACAACCAAAGAGTCAAGTGGTTTTCGTCACAGTCGGGAGGCGCAGCAGTCCTGCGGTTAGAGTGTCCATTTCGAGTAGAGAATAGAAACAGAGAAAATTGTAAGGCAGCTAAAATTTAGGTTGGAGCAAAGTATTATATTATTATATGGCTCGTGGTGCAAAACTTAAATTGAAGAGAGAGAGAGAATACATATGACAAACGGAAGAGGTGTATAAGGAAGAAACCACCACCAACAAAACCAAACCTAAAACCATTTCCATCCATTCATGATGCACAAACACACCATCCCATCAAATATAATATGCATACAGCACAAGTGCAAGCTGAGTACAAGGTGGAGTCGTTACATGAATTCATTTCTTTTTCTCAATATCAGTAGCAAAAGCTAGAAACCAAACTGAAACATGGTTTTCTCCACGACCACTTCATGACTTCTATGTCGCACGGTCACTTTCCCATGCATTTCATGTGTAAGTAAAACTTGAGTCGTTCTTTTTGAATAGCCTTCAGCTATCCTTTGAAAAGTGGTGAAACTCTGTATCGAAAATGAAAAATTCAAGGTATCAACTGGACCAACCAAAAACTTTCGTGGAATTTGAAGAGTTATGTAAAACATTCATGAAACTGTCTCCACATAACACGGTAAAGCTTTACTTACTCCATTCTACATACACATTCTATCAAAGTGAACAATGAAGACAATAGAAAATTTACTCAAGCTTGACAAGGTCTATTTTCATGTATTTTTACTGGAAAAAAACTTTAGTTCAAAGATCTGTAATCAATTATTGAAAAACTAATAAATACATAATAATGGGAAAAACTTTATATATTTTTTACTTTTTTCCAACAATTTCATTTGTTCAGTTATCTTTTTCTCTAATTATATCTTCTGTTTGCCAAAGAAAAATACAATTCAACATAAGCAGCTGTTAGAAACAAACATTTTTTTCTTCGTTGCCAAATATAGAAAGAAAAAGTTGAACATGTGAAACTTTCTTATCTGTCTTCTAGTTTTTTCTCTTGTTGAAGAAAACTCAAGTTTTTTTCTTGTGGAAAAGTAGTGAAATCCCAGAGGAACATCAAAAAAGAAAATTCAAGACACTTTCCCAACTCTCGCACAACCCCAGCAACCCCATCACTTTTGCCCCTTTACCCTCTACCACAGAAAAACATGGGAACTACTCTATACACTTTGTACACTTTTACTTAAATATTCTGGCAAACCCATTATAATTTGATTACTTTCACGTTGTCCTAATTAACAAAGAATATATTATGGTTATTTGTGAGCTACATAAGTTGTTATAAGAGGGAGAGCACGCAAGTTTTTTCTCTTCTTATTTCTCTTGTAAAAAGTTATCATCGCATTGCATGGCGTGTACATAAATTGTGAGAGAGGCAGATAGAGAGAAAGTACGACACAAGTATTTCAGCTGTGAAAGAAAAAGGAAAGCTGATAAACTCATAATTATATTTTATTACAGTTAATTGACTCCATTTTTGAGTGACAATAATTTGGAAAATGACAAAAGAAAGGAAGAGCGAGAATGAAGAGGGAAGAGGAAAAGTAAAGCATCAAGTAAACATATTTATATGCACGGCTGCTTGCATTATTCAAGAACATGAGTCTCACAAGAGCCATCAGCATCATGATCGCAGTTAACGTTTCTGTCTAGTAAATCGAATGACATGAGAACCTGTGACACTTATTAACAAATATGCAGATGAGTAATTATTACTACTATCAGCACCTTCATTCAAGCATATTATTATGCATAAAGAACCATGAGCGACTACTATTATAAGGATGATGTGATCATAATGATGGCGATGATGAACAAAGTAAAAAAAATCGTTTAGCATCATTCACACTGCCTGTAACAAAATGAAGTTAAACCGCCTTTTGTTGAGGATGTCTCCTAGAAGAGGCGAAAATCAGCCTACAGCTTTTTTAAACTCAATTAACTTCAAAAATTACTTGAGAAATCATCCGACGTAATGCCATTCTCTTTTGAAGAGAAGACATCCGGCGGATAAGTGTCTTTAGTTTTTTTGAAAGGAGAGGATCTAAATAAAACTTGTTGTGCTCTTGGGATGTTAACACTATTATAAATTGGAATACATACATGAATGACTCCACTTGTACATATGCGATAAAGAGAGAGGTGAGAAGGGGAAACGATTTCTACCTATTTGGAAGTAAATATGGAAAAAATCTTGAAAAAATAGATGCATGTTTTGAAAAACGGTTGAAAATGCTACTAATGGGAATAAAAATTTCTTCTCATATGTATACGAGCGTTTTTGGTGTTCGAGTGCACAGCAACACCAGACCAGACAACAGATATTATTTGCAGGAAAAGTTATTGGTGTGATGATACGATGATGCTGTGCTTGTGGAATAGACATGAATATAATGGGGATATTATGATATGGAATGTTTTTTCGTGATGCGTGATGGTGTAAAGGAAAGAGAGGTAGATGAAGAGGAACGACACTGCTCTAGTCAAGTATGTATATGTTGGCGTGGTGCAGAAGGTAATGTCCCGAACAAGAGCTTCTATTGAAAAGTCAACCGTGCAGAAAATCCTTTTTTGACGGGAGTCAATTCAAATTTTCATTCTTGTCAACTCATCTCACTCCTCACTTTTTTTTCTTTCTCCTGACGAGCACCCAATGCTAAAATGCTGTATATCTACTAGAGCCACACTATTCACTCACTAAACTATACTCTCAATATCTCCGACTTTTCGGGCTAGTCGGCTAGTGAAAGGTTAAAATCATGTTTGGAGCAATAACGATAATAATAGTAATAATAATAACGCTTATAGGCTCAAAAATTGTTATAACTTACCTCTCTCTCTTTCACCCTTTTAGTTCTTATCATTCTTGTTGGAAAAGTATATTTTTAACCCAATCAACATCATTAATCCCATTTTCAAGGAATATGATTTAAAAAAGACTTATATGCTAACTCTCTGACTGAATGAGAAATTAAATTAGACGATGAAGCAACAGGAGTTTCTATTGTAAATTTTTTTGTTCAAAGTGTAGCATTTTTGTACGGAGGGTGAAATAATCAGACTTTATAAAGAAATTCCGATTTTGGAAATCTCCGTTTCAATTTTATTTAGCATTGGTACAAGACAAATTTCATATATAAGTTAAATACGAATTTGTACATATATATAACAGCCAATGCATACAGCTTGTAATATAATAATGTATTGTGATGTTTGATTTGAAGTGTGCAAGAAGTGACTTCATCGAATAAAAAGGAAACAAGATTAGAATTGTCCTGTCAAATTGAATAAAGGGAGATTTCATCAAGTGACCAAGCAAAAGAGTGGAAATTGAGCTATTATATTAATGTCGAACATCCATCCATGTGATATTATTACGTTGGCAAAAAACCAGGGTGTGAGAGAGATTGTGTGTAACTGGGTAAGTATGAGAACCAGTAGTAGTGGAGGTGCACAGTGAACATGGTAGATTTTGAGATTCCAACTAAAAAATGTAAGTTCCACCCATAGATAGGGTGATGTAAATGGGAAAGAGAAAACAAAGTAATCATAATACCCAGTGCATTTTAGCTTTGCGTTTCTCCCATTCCATTTGATGAACAAAACCTTGTAGATTTTTTTCTTTCTGAATATTATGTCCTGATCATTCACATACACACATCTATTTTTTCGATGCACACGCACATGATCTCTCTAAGGAAATAAGATATATGGCAAAATGTAGAAGGGGAAAAGTAAAACGAGAAGATAAGGATATCGCGGGATGAAAAAAGAGCAAGAAAAAGAGCAGCGGGGATCCAACTCCTGCTGACAGCTCAGACATGTATGGACTTACAGACACCTCATCATATGAAATACTCGGATGACGAATATCGTTGAAAAAAATATGTCGAAAACACGGCAACTTCAAATTTTCTATTTTTGTGTTCATATTAATATACGAAATAGCATTTTATGATTTTAAGAAAATACTTTTAATGGTTTTGCTTTGTAAAGGATTAATTCATTGATGTAATAGATCTGCTGTGTAAGATTTTGCCACAAGTTATAAAGCATTTTTCCAAAAAATTGTAGACCTGGAATGAATTTGGTATGTATTCCCATGAATCACAGCATGACCTAAAAATCCAACTGTGAGTAGTATGTTTTGAATAATATGCTGTATTGCTACATCCAATAACATGATATCTAAACCTAACTCAACTCTCTTTAATTTAATAACAGGCAACAATACACCGATAGCCTATTGTTGCTCTATGCACACCATGAACTAATTTGATTCAGAAATTGTTTCCACCAGAATAACGTTTGTAATATGAATCAGGTTGCACTTTTCTGTAAGCAATTTTTTCCATGAATGCCCTGTTGTATTTTTTCATATTTTGATTTGGAATAAATAGTTCTACTTGCTTTTTGATGAATCATACATGCATGTAAAAATCATACCTTTTGTAACTTGCATATTTTTGTGAATGTACATTTTTTCTCGCTAAACTTGACTGGCTGCGGCATGTTATTACAACTTGCGTTGATTAGATCCCCCATTCTGTACACTTTTGTTAGTAAAAATTCTACAAGTTTTGAATAGAGAGCATGTCAGCAGGCGTTCTGTGGCTTCCATTCACAGTCACAATTTTCGTGATGAACTCATATTCAAAAAAATGAGAAATAGTTTGGTATGCGCAGCAGACAAGTTATAATCAGAAATGAAGGCATTTTTATATCATAATCATCTCACACATACGGAATATTCTTCTCTGTAATAAGATGGCCGTGCATGAAATAGCCTTAATTCATTTTTATCACAAGAATATCATAAGGACACAGCAAAACATGGAATAAATTTTCGGCGAGAGTTATATTACATTGTTTGCAGTACAACTAGCTTGATATGTTATATAGTAAGTTGGCGTTCATGCATGGTTGCCCATTTGCTCACTGTGATGCTGCTGAGATTTGATGTGATATAATCCCACACGGCGACTGATTGTAATCTACCCACGAACCAACAACATCGCAACAGAGAGAGAGCGAAATAAATGGACATAGAGAAGGAGACGAGAAATAGAAAAAAGAGGATTGACAATAATAACAACAACGACGAGAGGAGAAACGAAGACATATTTGGACTACTAACGAACAAGTATAATAATATGAATGTATATACAATATATACACCATACTCATTTGTGTGGATCATTATATTAATTTTTTCTATAAGCATTTCGGTCACCATGTTATATGATGACTTTTGTACTTTGTAGTGGTCAGCAGATAAAACAAGATGGTGAAATATGATGAAAACTCTGGGCGATGAATCTACTTGGGCAGGACTCTAAATAATAAGCCGTTTTTGTATCCGTCGAGCACCAACAATGAAGCTAGTTCACAACACCAAAAAATCCTCATCATTTTCAATACTCATTTTGAATGCTGATATGAAACCGACGAAACATATATGGTGTGAAGATATACAGATATCATTGGTAAATGCAAAAGTGTGTTTGCATCCTGTTCTTCCCATCTTATGACATCCGTTTTTACAGGTATACAATCAAATTGATAACTCAATCGAAGCTAATCAATTCAGTACCCCCGTCGTGGCTACCTTTTATAATATCGAATGCACTGGAATTGGAACTTGGATCGTCTAAATTTATTTTCGTAAAGAATTAAACGATCTCACTTTCACAGACATACGCCTTGTTGTGGGTTTGGTAAAATTTTACTACTGTAACGCAGCTGAGGTTCATTACGTGAAAAGTTCTAGGTAGAAAACTGACAAGGATGGTTTGTTCGTTTAAAACAAGGTTTGGATTAACTACTAGACAATGTTTTTAGTTTTAGTTTTACTGGTTTTAAGATGCAACTGTGATGCAATAAAAATAGTTGATCGTATTTCATATAGAAAATATGGATAATGATTCATATAAACATATCTGAATGTACATCTGATGGCATCATACATCGTATCGTATAAACCATGATTGGATCTTTTAATGAGCCGGTTTTCGCCCCAACGCGTGTAGAGTAAGGTATGATTTACAAGCTGTTATTCCAGCCATAAATCTTGTGGAGAATTTTTCTACAATTTCTATATTTGATATCTAGCAATTTAAACCACAAGATATTTTCAAGTAGCTGCTCGACTGAAGTCATCATCATCATTTTTGTGCACTTGGCTGTCTTCAGACACAGATTTTATGTTTTATACAAAATCATAAGATACTTTTCTTTATATTTACTATCTGCTTACCTGGCATCAAGGAAACGTGATCGCAGGATCATGACAGCTTCACAAGTGCTCTGTTTCAGCTGCATTTGGATTGATGAGAATTTTTTATGAATGATTTGAACCATTCTTTCTATTTCTTTTGGTGTGATTGGTCTGGTACGACTCTGTTCACGGAGGAGGTTCATCACGTGGGTTGTGAACTCGTTACAAGCCTGTAATAAAACAAACAATTTATACATCATTATTATCTGCATTTCTTGAATGTAAGTTTATTAATTAGCAACTCAGCGTTTGAAATTTATTACTTGTAAATCTTTATTCAAATATTCATATTTCATCACAATGCCCCATTTTTAAATGTTACTCATTAATTTACAATGTTCCAAACTTCAACTGTGATCAAAATATAAGCAAAAAAGTTTACAGAAGAGATTGATAAAAGCAAGATTGCTTTTACGCTCATCGTATACAAAAATCATGACGACTACAAAGAAATGAATTAGAGTAAAGAATGAAGCAGAGAGAGGAAGGGAAAGATACATAATAGATGTAATTGAAGTGTGAAAATTCAAGACGTGACTTTCATCGGCAATCTCGACTTTATGAGCATCCTGTGTCTATGGTGTACAGACTACAGCATCAAGCACAGTAGTGTACAGTGGGTATGTATGTACGTATATAAAACACAAGCCTTGATGGTATACCTTCCAAAAGAAAAATGAGAAACCCCTATGCATACTTTCACTTGAATCCATCCCATAAAGCACAGTCAACATTGTAGTGTTGGTTGAGAGTGCGATAGGGTAAATACGAAGAAAGCTTTGTATTGTTTGCTGAATCCAAATCGAATTTTGGAACACTCAGAAAAAACGTAACACATTTTTACTACATGAAACAAAAAATGCGTACGTCTGTACTTCTTAACATTTCTCCTCATACCAAGATTCTTTAAAAACTTCTTTTAATTCATGGAAACATTTCCCCATTACTCCAATATTTCCCCAGTTTTTTCTCTGATTTGTACATAAAACTTTTCCCCAGAGTTGATCTGCATTGTAGAATATTCCTGAAACAGGCACGCGTTTTTCCCATAGGCATTCTAGCTGCTCATTTACACTCACTCAAGCGGTCATGGACGATAAAGAAAGTATTTTTCAAGAGTGTAAGTATATGTCTGGATAAAAGATTACGTGTGAATAATATTAATATATGAGCCACTCGAAGGTTGAATATTCCAAGAAAAACAACAAACGTAACAGATGTTTTATTTATATAACTTTTGTACAATGAACTTAAAGAACTATATAAAAAATAGTAAGAACAGTTTAACCAAAGTCATCATCGAGGAAGCGTGAAACAAGAACAGACTTTTTAAAAGATAATCATCCATGTATACTGTTTAAGCGTACATGTAGATAAAGCAATAAGGGCCACATGCAATACTGTTTAGGAATTTTTAATTGAGAGTAGAAGATTTGCAGTGGGAGTTTATAAATGCTCCTCTTTTAACTTAATGGCCTTGTCATGATCTGAATTTAGATTATTTTATTCCAACGACACCGCTCCCGCTTTTCTCCAGTCCTAACTATTTTTTTATTCTTTTCAGACCACATGCATAGTATACAGTATTTTTACTTTGCAAAATGTCGTTTAGTAGACCGAAATTTCTTGCAAATCAAAAATTTAAACAAAGTATAGTAAACACTTAAGAATGTCTCTAAAAATGTGTGTACTATAAACTATTCTACAGATACACATGAACTTGCTACTCTTAATCGATATTTCTTGTTTCCAAACTGTATCCATTCCATTTTCTCATATAAATCAAACTAATTTCACCAAAGTGAGTGTTATTAAAGCTATGGAAAGGCATGAAACGCATCAACAGTCACACTTTCTGTTTTCAGCCAGTTTCTTTCCCTTCTTCCATTTCCTTCATCATTTTCATCTTCTCATGTTTTTTCTTTCGCTTTTCATCCTAGTAATCTACAGTTTTTTTCATTTCGTCATTCGTTTTCTCTCCGTCGTCGTCCCCTCAACTCAATCAAGGGTAGGCGAGACGTACAGATATACGACGAGTAGTAGTAGCAAAATAAAATACTAAAGGGAAAAACTAGGAGGGGTGTTTTTTTCTCGTGCGACACAACCAAAGTTACTAAGCTTCTTCAGTGGAGGAAGCATCTCTGACTCTGCACAAATTCATCGGTTTAAAAAAGAGTCCAAATTATTTCCCTTCTCCAAACAAGCAAGTCAGTATCTCAGTCAGCCCTCAACTCAACTCCATATAGAGTTAAGTATAGTTCAGGTTGCTTCAAACTGATGATGATCGTCATGATACGAGAATGCTTTTGACGACGAGAACGATCATGATGATACACGGATAATAAGACAAAGTGAACTCTTGAAAAGTTCCAACTTGTTCGTCTCTCTCTTTCTACTACTACTCATCTAAGTCAGTCACTAATGGGCACAGTAAAAGTGTACGGACATCCATATTATTATTACACGAGCAATGAATAACAGTCTTTTTGCCTTTGTTGTTTTCATCCTCCAGACAAAAAAATTGTCTATTTTTGTGTCAGATATTTTCTTCTTTTCTTCTTCTTCAATTTATCGTACATTATTGTACTACGTAACATGTATATGTCTGCTTAGCTCTCTCTGTGTGTGCCATGTTTTCTTTCTGTATAAACAACTGACAATGAAATCGAGACTAAATGGGAAAGATATGTATGATATGAAAAAGTAATGATTTGTTATTTCAATTTCCACCGAGGAATAAAAGACTTAGTTGAATGAACAAGTACAAAAAAAGTAACTTTTTCCTAGCAATTTTCTCTATTCGTTTTACTTTTTCGTTATGTTTTTTCCTCCCTACAATGATGACGTTTCTCCTTTTTTTACGTGCGTAGTAGCATTACTCCAGTCTAAAATCCCCCTTTCTATGTCTGTGTTCTCATATTATTATTATTACTTGTTACTCAGAAAGTGGCAGGTAAAAGCCGTGAGTATACTACTTGTTATTACAACGAGCACCGTAGAGGAATGTTATATAATTTAGCTGATATCAGTTTGCACTGTTCTCCTTTAGAAAATTCTGAAAACTTTAGGAAGGATATGATCATATGTACATGTAGTCAGTTGAGAAGAAAAATGTTATAAAGGAATATATGTAAAAAGAAGAGCTAACCCATCATGTACGAAATTCATGCAAGTTTCACGGCTTTTTTTCTATTTCGTTCGACTCCACTCATGTGGGCGCTCTCCTAGGAAGCACTCACACACACAACAAGAGAGAATTGAGCGTATAGAGAAGTAAGTACAACTTATTTTCCAACTGGATATTATGTACATATGTGGATGTACTTGTTACTATTATTATCTTCATTTTTTGGAGCTATACCAAGTATTTCCACGTCCTGAAAGAATGATAAGGTGTATAAAAATCCCATGCAGAGAGAGAGAGAAGGAATATAAGATTGGTAGGTAGGTAGATTCTCACTCGGAGAAAATGAAAGAGGAATTATAAGCAAGGAATAACAAGAGAAGAAAAAAGGAATCATTGTGCAAAAAGCTGTCAGCCTGTCATGAGAAGAGACGAGTTGCCATCTCGAGAAAAGAAAGAACGAAAAAAGACAACGAAGAAAAGAATAAAAAAGATGAGACTATGAGATAGGAAGGAAGGAAATGGAATATGGAGAATTACGACAAGAGAATATATAAGACTCTATGGAAGGTAGCTGGTTTGATTGTAATTCGAGTATGTACTATCCACAATAGTGACTTGGCTTAAAAGACAGAATATGCATGTTTTCAGTTTTCATGCCCAAATATTTTTTCTCTTTTTGTATTATGTACGTATATTCTTTGGATATGTTTTCTGTGCGTGTGTATTTGTGGATTGTGTATGCATGCATGCATACACGTAACTTGAAAGCAACCATGCAAATAAAAAAACAAGTGGAAATGGGACCTCTATACTAACTTGCTTCTATTTTTTACTTATTATTACACATCACTCCTTGCCTACGTATTAATACAAGTAAGTACTATCAAATAAAAAAGGGAGAATTCCTCAGAGTGAGACAACAATATGCCTGAAAACGGAGAAAAGAAGAAAAGGAACTCAATTATTTATTAAAAAGCAAGAACACATACTCACACCAGAGCTAGAGCTGTGTGGCATGTATGTATGCACAACATGCAAGCAATTTTTTTTCTTACTTTTTTGGATACAATATTGTTATATTATTCCGGTAAAAATTTAGAGTATATTGAACTGAACTGCCAATAGGAGAGAAACTACGGAGAGAATAAAAAAGGGTCTTCTTTTGAACTTCCACACTATATTCTTTCCTTATGTAATCATATAGGTAACAACCTCATACTCATCAACTATTTTTTATAACACCCGTATGAGAATAGGATGATGTGCATATACCCGAGAGTGAGTAAAGTCTTACATTATATTACAAGCACATCTTGGGCATATGTATGTAAGTGTACATAGTTAGTAAGGTGCATCATTATTATGTGAGTAAAGCTCAGAGAAAATAACTATTTTTTGAAGAAACGTGATAATACAGAAAAATGTTGTGCATATACATATGTTGTACCTATGAACATGTTTGTCGGGGTTATCTTGAAAAAGGAAAGGTGTAGTAGTAAGAGAGTAGTAGAGTTGTAGGATGAGTGGAAAAATGGGGGAGAAAAATATTATGCCTGTGTGAGTTATTCGCTTCCATGACTGTCTAGAGAAATAACATCAGTTGGTTCATTCCAAAAGCTTTGGCTTGTGATACTTGCCTTTTTCATTCCACTACCAAAGAATACTGACATGCACTCATATACATACTTACAACACTCTAACTCTATGTTATGTATTTTCAGTTCTTTTTCTAAAGGAGAGAAAAAGAATCTATTCACAAATAACTATTATCTGGTTACTGGTGATATGTCGTGTATGATGGTTTCTCTGTGTGTGCGGTGTCTTGAGAGGATGGATATGATGACGATATGTGTCGCTTTGATATCCTTGCGTATTACATAGACGCTTCTACCTCACATTATTCCGAATTTGGTTGGAATATAAACAAAATTGAAAATAGAGAATGAGAAAAAGGCAAGCGAGTCAAAAGAATAAGAAGATGCAGTGGAAAAAAAAAAGAAAGGATATGGATATGTTATATGAGAATCCAGTAAAGAGAGAGAAAGGGAAAAGAATCAAGAAAAAAAGTATACACAACACGGCCCGGTGGGATCTCCTCGTCATAATATCATTGCCTATCATCCAACTGTGCTGTCGGATGACATCTCTTTCAAATATTCATACTTTCTGGAAAACTTGTCGAATATTTTCTTTCTTTCACTTTGATACGATATATAACTCTCGTATGACATTTGTTAGGGATGGTGTTTCTTTTCATACTGATGCTATGTGAAGAATATAATGCTTTTATACCAAACCCTTTTTTATTGTGGCTTGGGCAAACTGGAGCTCATTGGTACATATTGGAGCTCAAAACAAAAATATTGGTACCTTAAGTATGTTTACACTCATACTATTTTCGTTGATGGTTCGCATTTTTTTGCACCACCGTAGAAATATGAAGAAGCGTATAAAACCAATTTCATCAGTGGGAAAGGGTAAGGATAAAAGTGATTTACGGCTTTTCATGAATATTAAAGTAAAGAAGATGTGAATTTACATAAACTCAGAAGCGGCTCTTTTTTCATTCATGAGCAGCAGCGTAGAAATCGGAAATAGGTTGATTAGATATCTCTGAAGTACATATTCATGTATGTGAACTGTATATGTACATATATCTTGCATTACAATTACAAATCACTAACAACGAATAAGCAGTTATACTTAATGACTTGGAAGATACAGTTGTTTAATCTGATACAAAAATCAATACTTCTACTTAGATTACTTTATTTTAAAATCCATGATCTGTTTATTTTATTAGTTTGTGGTACGCGTCCAGTAGAAAGGTTAAACACACAAAATGGCTTTACAACTACAATACCACAACATACGCAGAGTCATACTGAATGGATTCTCTTATTATTTTTTACCATTCCACATTCCACCTCCTTAACTTTTGGTTCTTTTTAAAGAGAGAATTTTTTTCGGAAGTCTAAACAGAAAATTGGAATGAAAGTGCTCTCAAGCGCCCACGAGATCCATAAACATAACTCTCGATTTCCATAAACATCCCTCTTCCCGGGTATATCTCTTCTTTTTTGGACAGGGAACAAGAACTCTCCTAGTTTCGCAGAGCAGCAAAACCCAAACATCAACAGTCACATTTCAATGCACATATATTCTGAGACTACACCATACACCATCACCACACATTCTTCTACTCTGCATATAACATGGATTCCATGCATATTATATTCAGTATTCATGTGTTATTGCTCCATTACACATACTAGAGTAGCACAAGAGCAGCAGAGTGCTTCATTCGTCATTCATTTTCTTCTTGTTGGTTATTCCCTTCTCCCGTTGCTTTATACATAAATAAATACTTCATCTCATATATATTTCCCATCCATTTGTTGTTGGAAAACATTGCACTGCACACATATCTCTTTTTTGAACCTCGAAAATATCTTTAATGTCCCCTCTTGTGTGCTTTTAATACGACAGCACATCTCACTCACTCTGAAAATTTTCAAATAACCATTCTTACAATTTTACTCCCCATCAAAACACGTTTTCATATTTTCTCTGCGGATACCGGGCTGAATAAACTTTTGAGTTTAATGCACATAATACTCATTTCATATTTTTACATTATTCACTTTCTGAATAAAAAGTAAATGCACAACAAAAGTCTCTTTGACTTTAAAAAATACATACTCCGTACACACCGGCTTTTCCACCAACTTGCATAAAAGATACCATGAGACACCTTGTGTGATATGTGTTGCATTTCTTTCAGCGTATTGACATCGAAGAGTAAAAGAAAAATATGTGACAAAGGCTTTCCGTTTTTAGAATTCCACAAAGCAAAAGGTAACAGCAGCTACCGCTATCGTAGAAGCATTTGCACATTTACTTCGACACATTTTGATTTTTAAAATCATGTCAACGGTACTCATATCCATTCATGACAGCTACTGAAGTATGTATGCATGCATTATGATGATAATCGTTGTCGTCCCCCTTCTCTTCAT
The DNA here is from genome assembly GCA_034693345.1 of Entomobrya multifasciata. Taxonomy (NCBI): domain Eukaryota; kingdom Metazoa; phylum Arthropoda; class Collembola; order Entomobryomorpha; family Entomobryidae; genus Entomobrya; species Entomobrya multifasciata. The sequence continues at coordinate 21,190 of JAQFXM010000867.1, read as the reverse complement.
CTATACCAACTACCAACCATCATCCGTGTGATATGATACGATGACAATGACTGAACATTGATAATAACAATAATGCAATAATAAAATTCGTGCTTGAACATTATACACGTAGTACAGAAAGTCAATATGATGAGATTTTTTTCTTGTATTATAACTATAACACGGGATATACAAAAAAATATGCATGCGGATAAAGTTAATTCGCTGTCAAAAAATTTAGGCCGAGTAAAGTGAGAGCTAGGCTGAGCGTAGTCATACAAGCGGCAACCCAGTATCATATCATATTCAAAGTTAATTTTTTTGTAATCCCGCTTCATCACGACAAATATATCATATTTCAAGCGCATGAATTATTAGTAGAAAAGACGCTAACGAAGTTCTCGAGTACAGAACACAGCGTATCTACATACATGTAAGCAAAAACTACATGCTCACCATCGTCATTATTGGTCTGTGCACAATGTAAACTAGTTGAGAAAGTTGGAGAGAGTAGGGGTGTAATTTTTATTACAATTTTGATTAAATCATCGAGGACCAGCCGCATCGCACTCAGAAAAAACTGCAGCAACTCCCTTGATGCGTTTCGTATTGAGTTGGTTATAAATCTAGCTATTCTAGATGGATTTCTTTCTTTAAGTGAAAAGCTAGGGATTAATGTGAATTAGATTACATATACGAGAAGCTTCACATTCATGCAAAATACTATAGTAGTCCTTACGGAAAATAATATCAAAACGAAAATATCGATATCATTTAAAGTTTGGGAAAGGCTTTTCAAATGAAACTTATACTTCACTTTATGTAACCTTGCGTTCTAACTTCTCTTTAAATATGCAAAAAAGGCAACATGAAACAAGCCGATTGTGTGATATTATTGTACACTTACACAAAACAACAGATGAGTACACGTTCGTGAGTAAATTACCCTCTTCTTGCGTTACATTACTCATGATTATAATAATAAACACGCTCAAATATAGCATATTACATTATTAAGCAACACTATGCCTCTTTCCCGTTTTACAGGACATTTCGCTCCAGGTCTTTCTGACTGCCTTCGCATTTTAGCGTGAGCCGTCCGCTTGTAATTTGTAATTTTTAATAAGTTTCGTGTTTAGCTCTTCCATTTTCTATTCCAACCTTAGTTGTTATTGTATGAGCAAGCCCAGAAGAAAAAAAGAACACCGCCATCAGCAACCACCATTAAAACCTTACCAGTTGTTTTAATACTTTGCATATATGACGAGGAGAAAGATTTGCTCAAGTAAAAACTTATTGGTAAAGATGGAATATAAAACCATGCAATACAGAAAATAGGTAACGTAACTGATGACGGCAACAGACTCTAATATACTTACTTTTTCCATCCAGTTGGTAAAAATAATATGAGAAGAAAAATATACACACTCATGCTGACTAGTAGTTCGCTCAATTATATTGCATATTAATACATGTACATATACTTAATATTCTTTCAAACCAAGCCAGGTTAGCCTTTAGTTTGAACCAAATTTTCACTTGAGATGGTTTTCCAAGGCATTATGAAACATGAACTTAATGAAATATACACACAGGAAAAATACAAACCACTTGCACTTCAATATCTTACATGCTTTAGTAGCTTCCACATATTCTAATATGGAGACTTTTATTCCATAAGTGTACTAATACCAGATGGGCTACTACCCGCTGTATTCCATTCCCTTTATCACCATCATCATTATAAGCGAGTAGAGTTCATAAAGTGTTGTTATTACTATTACATCATATCAGTAGTAGAATGAGCTGGCTAGTTGAAGAACTGGTAGTGCGTATATATAGTAGTGTGGTTGTAGGAGGAGGAAAAAAGTCTAATTACACGAACGTAGGGCAACTTCCGAATCCTGTCATGAATTCCCAAGATTAATGAGAAAAATATTAAACGTGATAAAAAAAATTCTAGTTTTGGTATACATATTTTTTCCTTGGTGGATGTTATTTAGAATTACGATTACGTTGTTTGTGGACAGGGATGAAATGTTAATGATGATGATGGTTTTCACGGCGGTGGTGATGTGATGTGGTATGATTACTTTCGAAAAACGGAAAAAAGGCATATTGCAAGCAGATAGAATAGGGAATGCAATATGTATTCAAAAAAATTATGCTTAGTTAAATGTTAAATATATTGTGTTATTATGTAGTTCATCATCACTCGTTTTTGTTAAAAGGTTGAGGTGGTTCATGGTGTGCTGAGTGATTACTGCTGCTGGTACTTTTATGTTTATGCAGTACTTCAATGAGGCATTATGTTTTTCCGAAATTCTTGCTCTTGGCTAGTAATTGCGCTTTAGTTTCAAGTTAACTACAAAAAACAAATTCAGTTCAAAAATGAATTGTGTAAAATGCTTTTCTGGCTGTGTCGCACAGAAACTATGTTTATGATATTTTGGATTCTGAGTGCATTCAAGTGTATGGTCGCTATTTTTGAGACCCTTCTTGAAAACTTCATTAAAACAATGTAAAGTTAATAGTTCAAAATTAAAAAGTGGAAAATGGTATTGCATCGCAAAATCGTCTCAAAAGTATATTAAACTGCCTTGAACATTAAATCTCGAACAGTGAACAAGCTACCATTATTACATTTTGCTCACCACTTCCAGCCTTTTTCTCTGAAACAGAGTGTTTTTATTGTCTTTATAATAATCTTACCAAATAATGAATCAGCTTGTGATTTTGTTGCAATATTCTGTATATTCATAATATTCACATGCACTCAATATTTCCTGTGGTATGGTAGCTTCTGTAAAAAGTTTTTTCTTCTTCTCCTTTTCGTGTAATGAAACAATAATATAGTATTTAATAATATAAAATATGCCATCAAGCAAGAACCTACATAAATGAACATGCAAGCGCATGTATATATGTACATAGAAGCACCATGAATAATTTTTGGTTTCATGGTTCGTTAAACAACCCATTCTACAACTCCTCCTCCCCTCCTCTCTTTCTTCTTCTCTTTTTCCTTTCACACAAAACAACAAAGTTAAGTCTGATGTATGAAAATTAGAGGTGGATGGTATGAGTTTTCCAAGAGTTGGTTAGCTCAAGTGAAATTACTTTTAGCTATTCACTCAACTTTACTTTATTCAAGGAAAAGAGAAAAAGAAGAAACGGAGAGCAAAGTAGTGTGATAACTTTTCAAGAGGTTCTTCTTCTACCCCTTTGCCTAGCCTCTTATTGTGGTCGTTGCTTCTATTCTTCTATACTTCTTGGCTAAGTAGCTAGTTAGTTAGTTAAAAGCAATATACCACAATTTGCGCCAAAAGTTATGACACAGGAAGTTTGTTCATTTTTACTTCCCACTTCTTGTTCACTAGTTTTTTAAAAAAGAGTGAGACGTTTATGTAATAACTTTTCTTTTGAAAAAGTAAAAAAAATCTATAGAAGTTCTCACATCTTTTGAAGAAAAAAGAGAAATGTCTATGTTCATATATGCCACTTGAATTTTCGCAAAGTACGATATTTTAGTAAAAAAGGACTATATAATTAAAACCACATTGTTCACAGTTTTTTCTACAAGAGATTCTACTTGATTTGATGAATAAGTTATTTGAAAAGCCAATGGACAAGTGAGGTTTGAAAGCATACATACCTGTTCGTATTTTTCTAGCTCTTGATGGTAGATCGTTCTAATTTGTCCCAGTTTTGCTCGGTAATCTGAATGTTCGATGGCACTGTCCTGGGATGCAGCGGCAGAGGCATTTGCAGCAGCTCCTTGCCCACCCCCTTTCTCTGGTCCTGCAACACCTTCAGCTACCAGCATGTTATCCAACCTCATCAGTTGTGGATCAGGTGGCTCCTCATCTTGTGTATTTCTCAGACTCAGAACTGCAAATAAAAAATATATACATATTTAATAAATCAAGTACATTTATTTCATAAATATTATTAGCAATCTTGTTTATCCGCTTCTGGTTCTTCTTTAGTCTCTCTCTCTCTTTTAAAACTTTAGTTTTTCAACATGCCTGTTGAGAAGTATGCCATCATTAATAAACTCTTGTACGCATAAAATTGTATGGAAAATCATGTCAACTTGTTTAAAAGGGCACAAGCCTCATGTCATCATTTAAACTAATAAATTTAAAAGGAGTTTACTCAGCATCCCCGTTGCTGATGAATCCTATTTTCAAAATGTAGAGAATCAGGATCATGTAGTCTAGTTGATCTCATGTAGTCTAGTTCATGAAAAAACATGGAGTGGCTGGCAACCGTAAATTTATTGGTTTTCATATGGAAGTAATAGCAGTAACAATGCCACCATCTTAATAAATCAGTCCGAGATAAGAAGTCATAAGTTTTGTCGTTCTTCAGTTTGCTATTCATCATTTCTTAGAAAAACAAGCACGTGATTTTATGTAAATGCTCAATTAACCACTGAACAAGCACGGGTAAGATTCAAGATCAGCTTTCATGTAAATCTTAGATTACCCATATAATCATTCACGGGTGATGAACGCAGAAGAGTAATGTAATGCACGCTATTCAGTATTTAAAATGATTTCGAGCAAAATCCTTTTCTCGTACTTGGATCGGTGTATTGAAATCTCGTATGTTCCGTTCATACAACAATGAGTCAATCAGAATCAAAATGTAAAACATCTACTGATCAATCTGTGGCGATAATATTATATCTCTTCTTTCTCTCTACGCTGTCAACTTTCTCATCCTGATCATCATTGTACGTAGGAACACGGCCAGTATTACCAAGCATTTATATGTATTGTACATGTTGTTCAGTAGTCAGTCAATCTGCATGAAACCGATCGAAATCTCTACATATCTGTGACCAAGACCTGATTTTACAATAATTAGCTCTATTGTTTCTTTATGTGTGCTTTTGAATATATTATACTCTACTGCTATTATTATTTTGCTTAGTTATTTTATAATTTCGTACTGTTTCTCATTCAAAAACAGAAGCGGTAGAACAACAATAGTTTTGGCTCCTGCCGCACCTCCTCCCGTTTGCAAAGATATAAGCCATTATGGGCTTGTTTTTGTTTTCGATTACCGTATCCCACTCACTCGCGTCGTGCTATCACAATAATACAATCAAGCGATTGTAATCATTCCATCAAGCTTTTGCAAGTGACGCTTTTCATGCAAATATAATGGATCTAATGTGCCAACAATAATGACTCATTCTACATCACTGGTTATATATTTTAAGATCTTGTATTGTTTACACAAAACGGATCTCATATCATATTTTAGTATAAATAGCAAGGAAAGGTTGCTAGAGTGCATCTATTGGTTCTGATGATGCATTTGTCTATGCAGCAAACTTTATTCCGCCGCGTCGAATAAACATCACGAGTCCAATTTGATGTCCAACTACATTTTGTTGGGACACTACTCATTCAGCTGCTACATTCATTCTGAAAATATCACGTTTCATTTACAAAAGCTCATTTTCTTTATCAAAATAGCAATCTTCCAATTTTCTGTGATATTTAAGTTGTACCTGAATGTGAGTATTGCATTGCTGCATTTCGGATTGTAAAGGGTAGTATGTTTCGCAGATGAACAAAATTGAATAGCAGAAATTAAGCGGAATGAAGTTTTTGAGCTTATTAGTATGAGTGTCGTATCAAGTGCAATTTCTGCACAGATGGAAGAATCCAAATAGTACACCCTCACATCTTGTAAAGACAAATTTTCATCGCGTATACTTTTAAAGTTCAAAATGATTTGAATGATGTGAACGAGAACAAAGCACAAAAGGTGATGGAATATTCTCATACACAAAGTCATGCAGCAAAATAGTGCAAAGTAGGTTCTTCCAATGTATAGCACTACTGCTCCGAGCATTTGAAGTACTGGTGACAGATTTTCATTTCAAATTCAAGTATATCATTGAAGTAATCTGACAGAACAAATGCCACTATACGATGCAGTATATATTTATACATGCATAGAACTAACTTTGAGGTTGAATCCTGCTTTATCTAATGTTTAAGAGGGCCACTTGGCCATGAATATAATTTTCTATCATTAATGAAAATCAAGAATTATATTGACTAGTCACTATTAGCAGTACAGCAGAAAAAAAACACATTGGAGTGCTAACAGTCAAAATCATATTCCATTCGTTTTGTTTTTCACACATTTATTTTAAGTTCAACTCTTCAATGAAAACTTGTGCTACTCATCCAAAAGAAAAAGGTAAACTAGGCGTATAGCACATCAATAAATAGTTGTCGCCCTCACACTTTGAAATTATTCTAGAATAATAAAAAGAAAGTTTAGAGCTGGTTGTTTGGTTGGTGTGTGCTTTCTCACTACTTGAATGAAAAGGAAAGGCTACCAGTACCCCTTTTTCCTACATTCATATCACCCTTATATGAGGGATACATTAACGTTCATTACATTGCTGAAAAAGTTTTTAGCAATGTTTAAATAGAGAGGGAAAGCAATAGATGAACGAGAGGACGAAAGGAGAATAGGAAGATGAATACTTGGTGGCGATGTTAGAGTAGTAATGTCAGAAATTTGATGTGAGGTAGTGGATGATGCTATCAGGGAGATTTTCAAGTTCTTTCAAGTGGAACCTATTATATTCGAGTGTGAGACATCCCATTAAGAATCCACTGAGTCTCATTTTATTACATCATTCCGAATGATGATGTGGATGAGTGATGCTTGTTGATGAGAATGAGAGGTCCCAAGCCCAACACGATCTACATTTAATGTTGCTGCATACGATGCATTATTTGTGTACGTACAGCATGTTTAATAATGAAATCATTTCATTCATTTTCCTCTTTCGAAATAATGATGATGATCACTGTTTTGGACCAGTCGCAAACCACTCAAAGAGCATAAATCCATATTTTAACTAATGAAACTAATGATGTCAATGTAAAGGATAAAATCTGCTGTTTGAAAATTTAACATTGGGAATGGGTTTCATCCTTTTTTATCCATATGACGCAGAAACTTCTTTTTTGCAGAAAAATATTCCCATATTTATAAAGAATCCGCAGAATTGATACATATTCTAAGAATGAGGAGTTACTTTGTACATTTAATTACTTACTAATAAAGCCTCTAATGGCATCAACTTGCAAGAATATCTGCACGATTTACTCTTAAAGAAAAAAAATAGAGGTAATAGCCAGCAGCTGCTGTTTTCTTTTAATGCGGCAGAGTAAAAAGTTAAATTGAAAAAAATAACAATTGATAATAATTGCATTTGGATGAAGTTAATAGCCAAGTATACCTGCTGGCAAAAACGCGATTAGAGAGATTTCCATTGTATTGTACTGTTTTTACGAGTCGATGCATTAATATATGTGAGTAATGTGACTGAAAAGTGAGTGACTGGTGAGTGAATGAACAGGTACACACACTTCTTGCATGGCAAATAATAACTCAGCAGCCCTTTGTTCTTTGGCCAAATTACTACTGTTGAACTGGAGAGACCGTGTACTGTATACGTAGCAATATGCTTATAAGGGAAATACTTATAATGGGAACAAGGGAGAAGCAACTTTTTCAAAACCTATCATCATCTAATCAACCCTTGTCTACTTGTAATCAGATCATCGCTTAGATTACACTCACACAGAGTGGGCTGAGGCTTGCTTCTTAAAGAAAATGCTGCAAAAGGGATAATAACTGCTATTATTAAAAAGGTCTTGCTGTTTCGTGTGTGTGCTCATTGTTTATACTTAGTTGTTTGAATAATGTTATGCACTCATAAAAATTTCTGATTATTACTCGTGTTATTAATATTAATAAAGAGTAATAAAGAGTATTCAAAATTCATTTTACTGTCGACGTATTGCATGTATGCAGTAATGCAAAATAAGAGAAGTGTTTGAATTATTTGGTCATATTTTATAGGCATGTTTGTACACAATTGTTAGGTAGGATACGGATACGGACTAAACAGAAGAAGGGGTAAACGCAAACGGAGTGAACAAAGTGCCGAGAAACAGAGTGTCATTACATGACGTGGCGTGAAACTGAAAGAAAAATGAGAGCAGAATTTTTTTGCACAGCTGCTAGCAGAGCTGACAGGCACGCACAGGCACAGAGATATTTATTTCCTCATTTTTCTCAACTTCTTACTGAAAAGAATTTTACTTCTAATTCTACAAGATCACTCCCACACTTACTAGTCACTAGCTGTTAAGTTAGAGATACAAACAAGTACACACAGATATTGCACAAGCATCTATAATGCTACTTTATACGTGTGTGCAAAGCTCAAAAACCGTGTCGTCCCTAAGAAATAAATAATTTCTTCAAAAAACAAACAATTTTCCATGTGAAGTTTCAAATAATGTAACCGAAAAAACAACAAAAGCATGCACTGCAGCTATAAACATTCTCACAACTTCTGCTATTCTTGGTTAAGTTTGATCATCTAAGTTTCGAATTACCATGAGAAAAGTAAAAAGACACGCTGGTTGATTCCTTTTAACCAATAAAATGAAAACTGAGAGAGCTTTAGTAACTTGTACTTGTTAAAATTTTGCAGCAAAAAAGAGAGTACTTTAAATTTAATGCACACAATTTATTTAAAAATTGCAAACCTGCAAAATGGACAATTTCTTATAAAGTTTATACTGCTACCAATAGACGGACACATCATTGTAAACTTATGTATGTAGATAATTCTAAAGACCATGAACCCACAATTCGGTAAATTAAATGTGTACGAGATAAAACACATGCTATATATGATACGACACATAAGCAAATACATAGTAAGAAAAAAATTCAAGGATGATGTTCATTCCAAATTTCCCATCATGCATTTTCACATTTTCAACGAGTTCAAAATGAAAGAGGAATTGCATGAAGACAGAAAATGTTCACATTGGAAAGGGAGCACGACGAATAGAAGGAGGAGGTGATGGGATGCTTTTGCTTACACACAGAAAGTTTTAAGTTAACTTGTGAAATATTTATTTCTACGTGATCTCCTCTTTCCACTGCTTGATTATACACATAAAAATACATGCACAGAGTTTATACTAGAATCAAGTATAATGAAAGGGTATGCATGTATTTCTGTTTGGAAACATGTTTTCATGTTCTCCTGTGTAGCTACTTTTTAAGTACATACCTATTCCATTCCTCCTACTTTCAAATTTATTCTACTTTTGTATGTTTAGCAGTAAAAGTTAGCGGATGGAAGAACATAATAATATGTTGGGAAACTATATGGTACGTGGTGGTGATATGATGCATGTACATATGGAAAACTCTCTCCTATCATTATACTTAACTCTCTCTTCTTTATATGCGTAGTACTTTCCCGGGTTCAAATCGTTTTAGCGGATTCAAGGGGATTCAGAAACTTCTCTGGAATCCTCAAGTAAAAGCATATACATGTTTGTCGGGAAGTGCAGAACTCCCTACTTTCGCAGCTATCCTCCTACTACAAAAACTACAATCACCACAACGGCATAGATACTTATATATATATATCCATTCATACTACTTTTCTGGCAGCGACAATAATAGCTTGAGCAACATTTCAAATGAAATGCATTTCAATTCTACGTTTTCAATTTAATTCATGGGAGTCAGTCAACCTCGAAGGGGCAACGCTGAGAGAGAACAGACGACTACCAAATTCAGAGTAAAAAACGCAAGCAAACTGACTGAGTAAATGTATGGCTGTACATATATTTTTAAAGAAAGTAAGTATTCTGCTGCTTTCTTTCCATGAAGATCTCTAAAAAATTCACTACACTACAAAATTACCGTTCCCCATGATATGAAAAATCGGTTCCATGATTATGTTGGGCCAGCAGCTAGTGGAATCATTTAATGTTTTCATTTTTATTCGCGCAACATCCGAAATGTGGAACAAGATGAAATCTACATGCATATCTTTCATATTCCATTCAGACAACAATGTACACATATCTCTCGTAGAATTTAAAATACTACAGTTAAATGGTTCCAAAAGCAAGTGATCTTTGTGGAATTGCAATATACTTCATGCAATGTCACAAAGTATGTTCCGTCAAATGAATTTTCCGTGGCATGTTTACACGTGATAACATTTATATTACATTTTCAACTGAATGGATCCGATCAAAAGCATCTCAGCATCATCAATAAAGAACATTACTCTTGAATAGCTTGGTTTGGTCTATGGTCCTTGTTCCCAACCAATAATACATTAAACTTTTTCTTCCACTTGGGCCTTTTTTGTTCCCTTTCACACAAATATCACATCACACTTTTTCTTTGTGAATTAAAAAAGGAGAGCATTTATATAAAAATTATATGAATGGGTTCAGTTTGAATGGAAATAGGTGGTTTACAAGTATTATAAAATAAAGTAATGTGACACCTTGTGAGCCCAAACTTTTTCCAACACACTTCTCCTCTACAGCTCACTCCCTCACATCAAAAGTCTCTTTTTTTCCTTTTGAGCTTTAGAAAAGCAGAGAGAGAAATCAATACCTAATCAGTATCCCGTTCACAGCCACCTGAATAATTCCTTTTGACTTGGAAGAAACGGGAGCAAGCAGTCTATTTTACCTTTTGGCTGTGCTGTGTGTGTGGACTGTGTGGAGTTTTTGACTTTTTAATAGGGGAAATGGAATGGGTGCATATGATGATGAGGATTGTGATCATGATATGCTGCTGGCACTGTTGAGCAGCAGAGAGCACAGTTTGAAGCTTTTGAATGAATGAATGAGTGAATGGAATAATAATGTTGAATAAACGTTTCTCTCGGTATATCAATGATTGTTTATATTGAAGGACACGACTATACTCTCAACTTTTTCCAGTAAAAAGTAAATAAAGATCTCTTAGTTTGGTCGAATGTTATAACATTGTAGTAGTGTGTTGCAAGCTATTTTATTATTCCTCCAATGGGAAAGATATTTAGAAAACGTGCACACATTTAACAAAGAAATAACAGTTGTCGTTTCCTTTCTCTCTCTCACACACACACTCTCTTTCCACTGCTACAACTGCCATACCAATACTATAAGGCCATTAGAAGGAGATTAGCGGTGGATGGCAAAAGACTCACTTCTCAGTCAGTCACTTCTCGATTTTATTGCCATTTGGTTGATTAAAAAGCGTAAGGACATATTGCAAAGTTCTGTTTTGCTTTACTTGCATTAGTTGCATTAAAAACTCGGAAAGCAGCAGAGACTCGACGAGATAGAGGGTACCTTTTCCAAGGAAAAACCAACTAGAGTGAGTGAAAGCTTCTATTTGTCTATTGCAACGTGGAGTATTTCTACTTTATATAAATGTTTCTTACATATATGTGCTACAAAGTATGCTTGATGTACATATTTCATTTAAGCATAGTTTTTTAGAGATGACTACTGAAGAAAATCGATGTATTCCCGGCAAACTAACTATCAGGCACGTTCCGCTTTACACAAAATCGTACACTATGCACATACTCTGAAATCCATATAGATATAAAGCATTGCATTGCATTCATACATCCAAATTAGTGTATTTGTATATGAGTATCAGGGAGAGAGGTTTAGTTAGGGTGAGCTGGGAATTTTAAAAAACTTGGTAAAATGTAAGTGTTGTGGATGGCACATATGGTGCTTCTCGAAAAGCTTTCTCATCGTATCGTCATAGTCATCATGATGATCATCCCGGGGAATATATTCCCTACTCATATATAGCCATGTACGGTTCTATTTCATTCCAACAACATCACATATACGACGTTGGTACACGCAGAGCAATTTCGATATTCCGTTGACATCGGCATCGTCAGTGTGTGCATTTGTGTAAGTACGGGTTTCCTTCTTACTCAAGCATATTTAATACACTTTCTTTTTAGTCAGAAGCAGCACTGGTTACCCCCATTTTTCTAGTGTAATTTCATGATACTGATACATCATCGAGATTGAGAAGTATTTTAGTTGTTTTATTGCAGTATACGATGTATAGATTATTATTTTGCCGACAAAACAATAAACTATTCATAATATTACAACTTATAACGAGGATAAAAGGAAAGTTGATGATATGATCATGATGGTTCAACCAAAACCTGTGAGCAAAATTTAAAGCATAAATTTTTTGAAGTTATCAAATTTAGCAATGAATTTATAGAATGACAGCCGTAAAAAGTTCAATAAATACAATGGACACGACTCAGCCCACACACGTTTTTGTGAAATCGACGAAAGTATAAAAATTATAGTGAGGCGAATATGGTCAAATAATAATTGCGCAAAACGGTTGATAGGATTACGGGAGAAATTTCCTTCTTTTCATTCATTCAGCTTGTGTGGATGATACAAAAAGCCGCACATTTTCTGTCAGTCAAAGTCATTTACAATGAGAAATGGTAAACCAATGTACTGTCCATCTGTCCATCCGGAGGAAAATAATAAGTTCCCACTAATCGAGTGGTAACTCACTGTTACGTATGGGCTGGTGTTATGATGAAGGTAGCTTGGATTATATTGCTGTGTACATTTCATTATTTAATAAATTCTCTAGGATATAAAACTGATCTGGTATGGTGGTAGTGGTTGTAGTTTAGTAAATGATCATGATGCTGATGAGTGAGATGACCACAGTCAGTTACAGATAGCCACAAGTCAGCTCATGTCACGTCAACTGAAACCCGGCCCCTCCGGCTTGGCAACTTTGCTAAAATGCTTCTGTTAAAATATTAAAACAGCCTTCTATTCTCTGTTGAAATGGCTTTTTAGTAATGTACATGTAAACTGTTTTTGCTAGTTTTGGTTTCATCACTTATTTTTAACACAACGAAATGCATGTACACAAATACATTTTGTTCTTCCGCACAAAACAAAACGTTAGACAGCACAAGACCTCAGATCACACATATAATCGTCAACCACTCTCCAGGTTTTTGAGCTGAGTTTATTATTATCTGCCGCCAGCCAGCAATGTTGTTCAAGGAGAAAAGAATTCTTTTATAAAACCAGTGACAGTTTCAATTGAAATCATTTCAAAATTAATTTGTTTGTCTAGTCCAGTGATAGCCACTAATTGAATTTGTTTGTTCAGCAGGAAAAATAAAAGTAGAAAAGCCAAATCCATGTACCTGTTTGGCTGTTTATGTTGGAGAGTATTGGAGAAAGCCAGTAAAGTGATACAGATAAATACGTAATGCTTAAATGAAACCTACCACCAGAAATTGGCAAGCTCTTATCAGAAACCATGATAGGATTCATTGAAGTTGTCCATTTCTAATGTCAAAGTAATGTATAACCATGTTTTCGTATTATGGCTATTAGTACTTTTAATTCTTGTATTTTGCTACTATACTTTGTATGAGATTTCTGTTGACTGACATCCATTTCATTGTCAGTGTAACCTTTTTAATGCGCATTCCTCATTTTTTCTAAGTAGTTGGCGACAGAAATAGGTTTTGTATGAAGGAGAATGGAATGAATAATAGCAACTGGTACATTACATAAGTATATTTTATACAACAACAGTTGCTGTTATTAGAAATACGAAGAATGCATATAATTTTCCTGCCATTTTGTCCTGTGGATTGACGTGTGTGTGTTATGCAACATAAGTGTAGCATGTATCATGCAGGGGTTGTGTTGATGCCAGAATAGAGCGAGAAAAAAATACGAATATTTTCTCAGCATTTTTTATTCCAGTTTACTTACTCTGTGACTAGTTCCTACCACGCTTGCAACTTTGTGTAATGACATTTTCCAAGTTTTTTTTTCCTCATGCCCAAATAGCATCAAGAAAAGATAAAAATCCTTGGATTCATTATTTGCTTCCATTTTTAGTTTCCCCCTCACTTTCTTCGCACAACTTTTCTTATCCAAAATGGAAAAGGAAAACCTGCCCATTTGCCTTGCTCCCTGTTTTTTTGTTGAATAAATCGAAAGAGATCCAACTCAAAAAACTAGAGAAGTTACTGGGAAACTTGTTTAATTTCGTTGTAACAAACAGCGCAAATACATACACATAAATAAACGCGTAGTATGAACATGAAGCACAAAAAAATCTTTTTACCTATCTAGAGCTCTTCTTATTGAATTGTCTTTTTTGGTTTGTTACTTGCTACACGACATAAACTTACACGGACGACATTATATCCGGAACGGCGACAAAGCCAACACGACAAAAAAAGAAGAAAACATATATATTTAATCAATAAAATGCTTTTGGAGCTTTCCTTCATCCTGTGTACATGTATAAAAGAATGAGCCCACTGACTGATGGTAAGTTTATGGATGGATGTACACGAGCACAATGCATTTTCCATCTATACAAAGAGAAAAATGGAATAGCTATGAATGAATGCAGTAAACACGCTTTCTTTTCGAGTCTCTGTTATCTTCCTCAATTCAGCTTGACTGACTGCTCTTTTTCCGGCAAAATGGGGAAATAAAGGAGAGCGCTCCCCAAAAGGCGATGGCATTTTTTGTGTAGAAAAAATCGAAATGAGTAACAAAGTGAATGCAATGATAATATGCAGTACTTCTCTGGAAAATGGGACTGTCCCTTTAAGAAAACTTGCCAAATTTGGTTGACTGGGGGAAGTAGAGACTAGGAGAAAGGGACTACACGTCCTTTTACCATAAAAAATACAAAATACGATTTGTCTGTAAGTTCATGGGCATCATGGTGCCCCTATACACCCTAAATTGAGGGATGGTCGTGCGTGTAACCTTAATTTTCAATAAAATTTCATCCTTTCCAACTGGCACACCATTTAACAGCGCAGTTCTAAAACCACAAACAAATCGTTCAAATGCAAAGTAAAACGTTATGGAATAATAACAAGACGCCATAAAATTGAATATAAGGAATTAATACAATCATTCTGCCAACAGAAACACGCACTTGAGTAGCTCATCGGAACGTGTTTAAGTTTTGAAAAAAAGTCTTGCTAGTAAAGAGAGAGTGACTGTTGCAGTTGTAGTAGATGTTATTTTGGAGGAGGAGACAGCTATTTTTGAAGTGAGAAGTTTACAAGTCCATTAACCATTACGATTATGATTATGACTATTACAACAGAAAACGAACACACTGACAAAGATTATCATTAGTATCATTATTATAACTGCCGTTGGTATTACTGTCATTATGTAAGTACAACAACCAGCCTACTACTTTGCTGCTGTAGTTTTCTTTGCTTGTATACTTTTAAAAGGGAGAATTAAGACAAGAAAAAGAGTACGAAGAAGAGATGTAACGCATAACATGATAAGTACGTACAAGGCTTTCCCAGTTTTTTCTTGTTTTATTATCTCTCTCTGTTTTTGTGTTCCTTTTTCAGTTGATGCAGACCCGAGGCCATATCAACCCAAAACAATACCGAAAAAACAAAAACAAGTAGTGGTACATCCATGGCGTACAGTAAGGTTCTTTTTTTGTTCTCTTCCGTTTTGCTACTACTTATTATTTTGTCTCTGATATTATTACACATAAAACTCCAAAAGGCAGTCCCAAAACGCACCTCCTTATCAACAAGTCATAAATTAAAGCAACATGCACTAATCCTCCTCTTGAAATACTTAAACACAAAAAGAGAGATGCTCTTGAGGTTTTAAAAATGAAATTATTACGACAAAACTCATGACTATTCTTCCATGTATACAGACCTTCTCGGAACCACTTATTAGCCAGAAAGATGAGATAATATTGTTCTAAACTTTTTTATGACGACATCACCATGATCATTGGATCCCACTAAAGATGCCAGTTTGGTTATGAAAATAGGAATTTCAAGTAAGGGATATTTGTATAGCTAATTCATTTATATGCCTTCAAAGGTTACATACGGATACCTACACTTTACATTATACAATCTATAATACGTCGTCATAAAGTTTTGTTTGGGTTAGTTTATTGTGAAAAGGTTACAGAGAGAGACATAATAAAACCCTTTTACAGGCTATTCATTACCATCATCATCATCATTTGGTGTTGGTCTCAGAGATTACGACGACAAGTCCATAAAAATTTACAGTAGTAATTTGTACAAGTTTGTCGTTAAAGCGTGAGCAGTAGAGTATATTATAGATAAGATTAAAGGGAAAATTTAGAAGGTGTTGTTTGAGTTGTGGTGGAATATGACTTATCTTTTTGTTTAAGAAAACATTGGCTACTTTTACTGCGTCACAGTGATACGATAACAAGAATTTTTGCTAACACGTGCACGCGTACGTAAAAGATGATATTTTATGACACAAATTTTGATAATTCATTGTAATAGTAAAATCGGCAGAAGTGCAATAATATTATGTTATTTTAAAGTAGCTGTGATATAAAGTATCAATAATAGTTTTGCTTAGTAAAGGTCCAAAATGAAAGGTATGTTTTTCAACGAGAAATGTTTGGGACCCACTCAGGAGAAACAACACTATTTGCATTTTAAATTAGAAGAATCTTCAGAGATACTCATCTCATCATATTCATTACTGAATTGATAATGGGGAGAATTTTAAAATTACTACTTTTCATCGCCACCATAACAGTAATAATGGTTTATTAAAGACGAGATAGAGGTATGTTTTTGTTCAACATTTTTTTGTTCATGTTCTGTTCAGTATGTTGATGACTTTGTGTGGAGTAAGCTGCGAAGAATGTAAAAGCAGCGAAATTCATGTATGGTTGTGCTTATAATAAATGGGAGGTTGCTAAAACAGGTCTATTAAAACCGCCTTCTGGATCGTCTACCCTATCATTACTCAGGCAAGATGCGTGTCTCTTGCCAAAGTGTGAATTATACTTAGGCTAAGCCACGCTCATAAAATAACATGCTATATCGCGCTCATACATAACAAGCTTTACCATTATCATCATCATCAT
This sequence comes from Entomobrya multifasciata, assembly GCA_034693345.1. Taxonomy (NCBI): domain Eukaryota; kingdom Metazoa; phylum Arthropoda; class Collembola; order Entomobryomorpha; family Entomobryidae; genus Entomobrya; species Entomobrya multifasciata. The sequence continues at coordinate 4,366 of JAQFXM010000867.1, read as the reverse complement.
CGTCAACAAAATACATATATTTATTCGCCAATGTAGGTACATACGTCCGTTTCTGTCGAGTGAGGCTTTTTCATGCTTACCAAACTACCATTATCAATGATTCTACTATATTGCATATTACATGCTTTAATATGTTTGCATTCATGAATAAACGAAGGGTTGACGGGAAAAGTAAATGTTAATATGCATGTATGCCCGGTTAAAAACAACACTAAACTTTACCAGTGTTTTAGAGTCCCGAACTACTAATGTTGAAGATTAACATAATACACGCATGAATATATTATATACATATGTATGTATGTGTACATTGTATGAGTAGTGTAAAGGAAAACAAAACATCGATAGTATCATGTATTTTTCTTAACAAATTTCCTATGCACAACAATGCACATTCTCTGTATAATATATTGTAAGAATGTATATTATATGCGCATAAAATACACACGGTTTATTCTCATGCTATTGTTATTATATTATTAAAAGAGAAAAACCCAAGTCCATTTAAAATAATGAATGCAAAAACTCACACACAAAGCACAGTCATATGAACAATTTCGGTATTTTTTCTTCTTAACAATACTCGACTTGGATTCGTGCCTTCGCTCAACCCTCATACACACTCAAAAACAAGATGGAATATAAATATACATACATATCACGTTCATAATATAATTCAGAAGCAATTCAATCTCTGCACTGCGATGATAAAAAACTGCTAATATGAGTGCATGTACTAAACAAAGAAAAGGGTTTATATTATGCAAGGCTCCATCTTTATCTTACTATTATTTTACCACTTTTTTACACTGACTTGACTTTTGGAGTTTCGTGCATGAAGCCAAACTAGACTACAGACTTGTATCCTTTCCCCAAACATTCAACATGGCTTGTTGATGGTGGTGGATCATGGCATGTAAAAAAATATAGAAATAATGATTACTACAGAGAATGGTATGATGATGATGGCATGCCAATCTAGCGAAACAACAAGAGTTATGAGTATGAGAAATCAGAGTAGAAAAGTAGGAAGAAAAGGAAGTTGCAAAGGTTAATCCACTAATGAGCCCCTTTTAGCCCTCATCGTTATAAATTTAAATTATAAATTACAAGGCAAACGAGGCTATTTTTTGCTTTTTTCCTTTTAGTACACAACACATCCAATGCATATATATATATTCATTTGAATATAGGGAATTGTTGCTTCGTGATCACTAAAATATTTCCAAATAATGCAGGCATAATGATATTACTTGTGCGATTGATTTATGAATTTATCGGAATTCCTATTTTTGAATATGAAACAGTTTCAAACCCTAGTGAGGATTTGCTCAAATAAAGTCTTTTTCTGTGGCAAATAGATTCAAGAACTCAGCGTTCCAAAAAATGAAAGCTGAACCTCTAAAAATTTCTCTATTTCTCTCTTACCTTTCATGAGACTTATTACATAGTATACAAGCAATTTTTCCAGGAAGTTTACCAAAACGCAATTGTAGTCGTCGTAATATTTGATGCTTGTTGTACTGTCTGTTATATTGCTGTTGCTCTTGTTCCATTCAAACGCATTTCCTAATAACCCATGCCATTCGTCCGTGGACGAAGGTGGCCCTAAAGTAAAATCTGCCGAAATATCCTCCATAAACCCTGTCGTAAAAAGTGTTGTTGATGGCTACTTAGGGACCTGGACGAATAATATCTTGTCCAAGTGGCTCAGTCGGTACTAGTGGACACACTCACATATACGGCATAACATTCACTCACACGTACTCATAGAATATTGTGCCATAGTCATAATATTATGTGTATTATGATATGATCATATTATACTTTGAGAGTGTACATGTACTATTGTTCCAATATATTAGCTCACTACCGGGGGTTGGGAAACAAGGGTTAGTAGGCCCATCGTCCATTTGAAAAGTAGCCAAAATACTCTGGGCATGGACTACTATTTTAGTAACTGGACTAGCATTAGACTATACATATATGAAGAGCATATTACATTACTTATTACATAGGGAAACCAAACCCCGTCAACTATTCAGAATTACATATTATTTGGTTTATAATGGCAAAGTGTTGCGGTGAATGGGATTGTTAGAAAGCAATGTGTGTTCTTCAAAATACACCGGTGTGCCTCCCAATGTCCAGCAAAGCAATAGCAAACACATAATATTCTCCTCTCCAGTTTCCTCTCTGTGCTGTAATCAAAAGAGTCATTTCAACCTCATTCCCGGTCATCCAAGTGCCCATCAAACCTACTCCAAAAGCCATTCGACTGGAGAAAAATGTTCGGGATTTTTTACCCATTCTTTTATAAAACTCCACACATTGCTCCCCTTATTCTTTACTACTTTATATGTACATTATATGAATGTATTCACTGCTATAATAAAAGGAAAGCTGGTGTTTGCGAATGTATAGGCACTTTTTTTGTCGTCGCGGTATTTTATAGATAAATAGAGAAAAAGAAAGAAAAATAGGAAAGAATGACGAAAAAGAAGTTTGTTCTTAGTGATGTCATTAGAGGCCTCCTTTTAGGGCCATCTTAAAGGCAGTTTTCGGACTTTCCTTGGTTATAAAAGCGCAGCTTTATGAGCTTCTCACAAGACCATATCATTTTGTTTTCCTACTTTCACCAATAAAGTTCATTCTCGACTCATCGTTCCACGGAGAATTACTACATCTCTCCCTTTTTTCTTTTACTTCTTGTTTGTCCTTTTGAGAGTTAGCGAACAAATGAATGAAATCCTATTATCCTAGTTTCTTTGCTCTCAACTTACTGCTCTGCTGTGAGCAAGAAAAGAGATTTTCCCCAACAATAACGAGTGAAGAGAGAGAGTCGAAGACGAATCAAAAAGATTGTTTATGACCCATTGCGGATCTTTAAAGAATCGGAATGCTGCATTATTTGGTAGTATTATTGTGTTTACACACATAACATCAGTGGGGTATTATTTGAGGAGAGAGTTGAGAGTAGTGACGTGGTCATTATGACGATGTCGTCAGCCTGCAATGGTATTATCGTAAACTATAAAAACATTCGATTCGCTTCCAATAAAGTCAGAGATGACTTGACTTCTGTCAAAGGAAAAAGAGATTGCTTCTTGTAAATTAGCTTATGGCTCATAGTAGTACAGCGGCATTTTGTTCGCTGTTCACTGTTGCTACTTGTGTGGTGAGATGAGCTGATAGTGAACCAAAACGAGTGTTACGTTTATGACTAAAGGTTATGAGCCGAGATATAGCCTAATAAAACCGAAAAATGAATCAGTAAAAATACTAATAAACGATCCATCACTGAATGCTCTCTGTGATGAGTTATGAGAAGTGTGTCGTAAACCTGTACAGACATAAACATTCAAGTTATGTTCGGAAATGTAAAATTATATTTAAAGGAACATTTTGACGGTTTATTAATGTTCGTTTGTAAACGTCATGAGCAAGAACTTTATATGTATAATAATAATATTATTTCGGTTGAGCAATTTTGAAAAGTAATAAAAATGAGGAGTATAAAAAAGGCTTTAGGCTTCTGTGAGTGCCGCTTTAGTAGCTCCGTTAGTCCCCCACATTACATGCAATTGTGTATGTAACATTTATGACATGACATGACTTGACGAGATATCATGTAGCATGTTACCCTTCTTTTTTCTGCTTAGAGATTAATTTACTACTCTGAAGCATTCCGGGTGGATGATATGGGCGGAAAGAAAGTAAACAGAGATTTACAGTTAACTTTTTAATTAGCTCTAAAAGAACAATAAACCTGAAGAACAAATTAGATTTTTGGTCGGAGGCCAAGCGAAGTTTATGTCGTCATAAAAGTTTAAGTATTGTTGTAATGAATTCAATTAAACATGTCGTTAAGTTTTGATAACTAGTGGGCTGAGAAGTACTATAACTGACACCTTATTTAATTCAACTTTATACCGTTAAAAAACGCTACATATCTCGTCGGATACACATTTTTATTTCAGATTAGCGTATCTCTTCACTTTGCGCAGCGACTGTGATAAACCTACAGTTGGAGAGTTCCCCTTAAAATTATGAAACTACAATTAAAAGCGTTCAAAAATAAAACAGGTAAACCTGTTGGGCAAGTTTCAGGTTTGGTGGCCGGCTCCGCCGGCAATTATAATTTAAATTGGAATATTTAAACATGCTTGTACAATTTCGGCGTCATATTGTCCAAAATCAAAAAAAGAAGTTTTTTTTGAAATGTTCATATTTCAAAAACTATTGAGTTTTGGACCATGGTTTCATGACAAAGTTTGATCCCTATATTATAATCTATCGATTGGTACAATAATATTTTTTGCCTATTTAAAAAGCATGGGACCGTTAATTGGCCGTTACTCCGAAA
>JAQFXM010000866.1:0-39814 GCA_034693345.1 Entomobrya multifasciata | reverse complement strand
AATCATGTTTTAAGTTGCCCCAACCATGTTTCAAGGTGATCCAATGAAGTTTCTAATTACCCCAATTATGTTTCAAGTTGCCCCAAACATGTTTCAAGTTGCCCCAAACATGTTTCAAGTTGCCCCAAACATGTTTTAAGTTGCCCTAAACATGTTTCTTGTTACCCCAAACATGTTTCTAGTTACCCCGAACATGTTTCAAGTTGCCCCAAACATGTTTCTTGTTCCCCCAAACATGTTTCTAGTTACCCCGAACATGTTTCAAGTTGCGCCAATTATGTTTTATGTTGCCCCAATCATGTTTCAAGGTGATCCAAGGAAGTTTCTAATTACCCCAAACATGTTTCAAGTTGCCCCAAACATGTTTCTTGTTGCCCCAAACATGTCTTAGTTACCCCAAACATGTTTCTAGTAACCCCAAACATGTTTCAAATTACCCCAAACATGTTTCTAGTTAAATCAGGAGGTTCTAATAATCAATATCTTCCGTCAACATGAAATCGGAGTTCACTGTAATTGACATTATATATGCACATGAATTATTTTGAATTGTATCAAAATCAATTTTAGTTAAATATGGTAATTTATTTTGTTGCTAAGTAATTGTACCCTCGAAATTTTTTAAAACCTTATATTTTAATAAATAATAAATCATCTAATAAATAGTTGTTTTCCAGAACTCATTCTAATAATTTTTCTAGAATTTTTATCAATTTGAATGCATGAGGATCCCAATAAATGTACCTTGTAATTGTATTAAAATTATTTTTGAGACAAAATGGTGGTAAATCTTGTAGGAAGTTAATTTCACTTTTTTCGAACTCATGCGGTTTTAATTACTATCAAAGTTTTTGAAAGCCTCGTAAACATTAATTTGGTTCTTGTTTTTATTAAACAAAGATTTTAATCTGCCCAAATTTTCAATCAATATTAGAATGTATTTCAATTTACTCAAATAATGCAACTTTGACCAAGGCAAAAAGGGACAACTTTGCAATTTTAAAGTGCCAGAATGGTACTTTATACGATCGCTTGATGATGATATGGGATAAACTTGTCTGTCTGTCGGTCAGTCTGTATCCACGATATCTTCCAAATGGCTCAACCGATTTACATGAAACTTTGTATACACATTCATATGGTCCATGGGAAGAAGCCTATTGAATTTGGGCCAAATTGGTTTAACGGTTTTCGAGTAACGGCCAATTAACGGTCCCATGCTTTTTAAATAGGTGAAAAATATTACTATACCAATCGATAGATTAGAGTTTAGGGATCAAACCTTGTCAAGATATTATGGTCTAAAACTCAACAGTTTTTGAGATATGGCTCATTTTAAAAAGGGGTTTTAAAAAAATGACAAATGATCAATATTTTTATATGATGACGTTAAATTGATCAACTACAATTGGTCAACTGAATAAGTGATTATTCGCCGGCGCAGCCGGCTTTCTTCTTTACATTTTATATGACTTCTGGCACTTATTTACCTCATGTTTACATGATATATTAAGTGGCGAAGCCACTTATTAACTTCACGATGTAAGTCCGTCTGTCTGTCTGTCTGGACAATAACTCGAGAACGCATTGACCGATTTGGTCCAAACTTGGGTCAAGGGTACCTGGAGTCATGACCTCCTTCACCACAAAAAGTGACCCCAAAAGGTCAACGGGGTCAAAAGTTATGGACCTGAAACTGGTCAAAACTGCCATATATTGTACTTAAATGGCCCATACTTGACCCCCAATGAGCCCACACTAGAGCACAAATGACCCCCCACTTGACCTTATGATTTCAAATTTTTTATGAGGTCACCTATAGCAAGTGACTAAGTGACATATCATTCGACTCGTCTAAGTGAGCTTAGCAGCTATATCATATCAGCTTAACTTATTGCAGATAGCTTCGCCATTTAGCTACTCCTAGCTTGATGGGTTTATTTTCAGCGTGTTCTAGATTGGTTATGTATGCCTGCCAGCCAGGCAGGCGCGTGTGTCTGTGTCTTGTTCAGTTGCTTCTGAAATTCTATTATTATATTGTCAAAAACAATTTCTCATTTCTCCTCATCATTTAAATTGCGATTATTGGGCGTGGCAGAGCATTAAGTTGTAATAATGGAATAAAAGCAAGTAGCAACTGCTTTTGGGCTTTCGTAAATATTTTATTGTATTCTGTAGAATGTACTGTAGTAAGTTAGTCTATCTATATTCTCTTCAATGCTATTATTACACTGCCATGAACTTAAACTGTATGAAGTATGAACAACACAAAGGATTATAACGATTACGATGGGTATAGGTACTTAGATGAATGGATATAGATGTGATGGGATTTAAATGATGGGCTTTTATACTTTCGTGTAGGAACCCGTCAACTAATGTGGGCTGAACAAGTGAAAGTACAAGGGAAAATGACAAATTTCGCTTCGAACCCCTTCGTAGAGGAGACATTTTATGGCTTGCTCTTCTGTCATGTCATATTTTTACTACAACATTTTTCGTTTTTGCTGCTTGCAAAAATGTTGTTCTGTATTTTTGCACTTACTTTTGTACATGAAAATCAAGCAAGCCAAGTGATGGGAAATTAGATTATCTAGCAGGGGAAAATGCTTAAAACTACGAGCAAGGGAAGTAAGCTAATGTTCGTGTAAAATGTGTACTTTTATGCCCTTCAAGCCAAGTCTTTTTCTTGCTGGACTTGGTAGATTTTAAGCGAGCATTTGAATTTGAGCAGGCAGTATTTATGTATTGAACAAATAATATGTATGAGGATGTGCGTGTCATGAATAAGATATTATTTTCTGGAACAAGTGTTTGAAAAAATGATTTGAAAATATTATTCGTGCAATTTACATGAAAACATGTGTACTGAAACATAAAATTGAATCCTAAAATAAAACATTTTATTGATTTACCATTGATTTACCACGATTTACCCGAAAAGCGGAAATCGGAACCCACGGATTATGGCACGGATGGATGGAATATGAGAAATAGAGAAATCCTAGAAGCATACATAATATGCCAGTTCATTACTTGGAGAAGTGACATTATATCAATATGCTTCTAAAACTAGCCTTCTTCTCTAGCCCTGCCTGTGAATCCAGTACTGTGCTACCACTAACCAACCATTCTATTGGAGTTCATTCACATAATAACAATTTGTTATGAAAGTAGCTGTATTTCCACAGAAAAACCAATGATAGATGAAGCAAATCTTTCTCGATGTCGGCATTTTTTTCAATCAAAATAATAATGCTGATAACATTATTTGATAGGCAGGTCAAATAAAGCAAGAAGCTGGTTAGGTAGGTAGCGTAAAGCTTACTTTTACTTACTTTCCATGAGAAAACGACCATGAACCATGTTTACATTGCGATAGATTACAAAATACAAAATCTCTGAATGTAGTAATGAAATTAAATTTTACAACTTGGGTCAATATTTTCATCGTCATTCATTATTATCATCATACGTCATTATGAATCATAAAACAGTTACGAGTGTTTTCTTATAGAAATCATTCAGTTTAGAAAATATTATTTAAAAATGTTTAAATCCCATTATATCTGAAAATAATACAACCCTAAATTGTATTCTTCACAACTTTTCTTCATGTGCATATTTCTGATGAAATTCTAACAAAATGTTTTGCATATTCATTAGTTAAGCAGGAGATTGAGACTAAAGTTTGCACGTTGCTTTTGTAAAGCGTAAAGTTTACGATGATCTACAAATCTCAGTATCACCACGAGGACATTCCTTCAAGTCACATTCCAAATAGCATGAGAGCCTTTGAGCATCTGGTAGCGGCATCTTGCCCAAAGTATTGAGGGGATTAGTTGAAATTCCCATTCTGTCAAGATCATCCGGCTTCAATGCTTGAACTGGAGTAGAGTAACTCTCTTCTGGGTGGAATCTGCGGTGGTGTTGAAAGAAAGAAAACAGTAAAATTTATATTTTATATGCATGCTCAGAAAAATCAACAACCAACAAGGTTGTTAAAATGAACTGTGAAGTAATTCTGCGAAATATCCATCTATTTTTTATGTTTTTTACATGTAATTTCTCTGATAATCTGACATGATCTCATACGGATCCCATCGATTCATTTTCTTTTTGATTTTGCAAACAGGCGGAGCGACAATACAGTCATATCCAGCATATCTGTAAATACATTCGTAAAATATGCAGTCATTTTCAGTTATTTTCACAAAAAGGATCTGTTACGTAAGTCATTGAAAAGGTTACGCTAATCATTTGGATCTGTGTATGAATAATTGGTGATAAAAAAATTTGTATGGATATTCACCCTGGAATAGGTCGATCATAGCATAGCCGCAGTTTTTCTTTGAGAACCAACTCCATATTTTCTCTTGTTGGCCTTACATGAACTTCTGGATCTCTTGCAAATCTGTCAAAAATAGTTAGAGCAAATCGGTTGTACTTATTGTACTTAAAATATATACTATTAAATGTATGTCTTTGACGGAGCAATTAAGCTAAGGTTGACCTACTTGGCCCGACACAAGCGGTGTTCCTGGAAGTACGCGTCATGACACAAATCAGGTCTATTATACATTGTATCGCAGCGTCCTGCCATCAAACGGACTTGTGGTCTATCCCATTTTTCAAAAGTTGGACTTCCAATGGGGACCAAGGTTTTGTCAGTCAACTCAGCCATATTTTGTATGGGATTTGCATTGCACTCTTTTGAGCTGTATGGTATTTCACGCTTGGCTAGCGGTAGAGCAGCTCCATCCTTGTTCGCCTCTCGGTAAGTAGTTGTCCAGATATACTTTTTCACCATACCTTTGCGACAATCGTCAGTCGGATTGCGCCACCAGCTCTCATCTGCCTTCCAAGCTTTCTTGTATCTTGGTGGAGGTAACTCGTCATAAATACACATGCAGTTGGGATCCACTCTGTCCTCTGGCTCAGGGATTGCCGGTGTTATTTTGGGTTCTTTCAGAGCATCCTCTGCATCTCTTTTAGCTTTGTACTCTTGAAATCTTCTTTGAAATTCTTGTTGGTTGGCCAATTTGGTTCCAATGTAAGGAAAGCAGGGATCTCGATAGTCGAGAAAATGGGTAGACGAATAGACACGCTGCCGATTGTTGTCTGCCGTGGCTTCCATTTGATTATAACATCTTTTGCATTGACAAAGGTCTTGAGTTTCCCTTTCACCACGAGCTTCATCGTAAGAGTTGGGATCCCCTGTGGCAAGGCAGCGACACCATGGAGGCTTGCATTTCGCAGCTTTAAAATTTTAATATAGAATTTTAAAAGGATTTTACATAGTCAACCAGGATTTTACATAGTCAACCAGGATTTTACGATCGAAATAATACAAAACTGTGAGGTCGATTTCATACCTGGATTAATATGATAATCATCAGGAATGTAAGTTGGCTCTCGCATTTCATTTTGTGCTGCACAGCACATGAGATGCCTTGCAGTCGCCTTCTCCTCTTCGTCTGGAGCTCGTTTACATTTCATGCAATCTTCATAGCGGGCAATCTCTTCAGACTGGAGGTACCTTTATGCATTGCATAAGGAAATTGTTGAAGGTTTGCAATCAGATGATGTGTGCATCCAGTAATATATCTAAGAATATTGAATATGAAAGTTAAATTTTTACCGTTCAACTTTTATCTCGGCTGGGTCCCGGTACTCATCCTGGTTTACTGTAATCCAGCGCTTACATCTATTGTTCAAGTCTCCATCCGCCATTATTTAAAGATAATAACAGACTAAACAAATAGGGAAATCAGTAAAAACAAATCTTATGATAAGATAAGGTGAAAGTGCGATAGGCGCTATGAAATTATTGCGTCTAAATTAATGATTCTGTTTAATTTTTTATATGTTCAGTGTAATCTCAGAGAAATCGCTAAAATGTTATATTTCAACTTGGTCGCTTTTTACTCAAAAATATGCTTCAAAGATGTTCTATGCACTACACACTTTATGGATCCATCAATACACATGTATTGACCAAACAAATGACCACGTTCTACAGTCCTACCCAAATGAACTAACTACCGGCTTACTATAAGCAGCAAAGTTTCTATAGGAAAATAAAGAACATTTTTCTGATTTGATATTTTCTGATGATCACATAAGCTTCTGCACATTTTATGTATCGTGAATTGCTTGTTGGTTCCAATACAAGTACATGTGGAAAAAGTTTTTTCCTTTTTAGGAGTCTGTGACTATTTTATTTTTAAAATCTAAGTTATTTTGAGCTCATAGATTTGTCCATTACATTTTCCATAATTTATTTATCATGTACAATCCACCCATAAAAGGAAGCAAAAGGTTGTCTTGTTGAGGACAACTTATCCCGATGGACTTTTATTGCTTTCCGCACGCAATCTTCATGTCAAAACGTCTTCTTGAATGTTTTTACGTGGTTATTATAGTCAATTTACTTGAACTATTGTGCATACATACTTGAATGCTTTCCTTACAAGCTGTTCTTATTAAACTACTCGTAAAAATATACAACGAGCAACAACTGTCAAAATATTTTAAAACTTGTAAAAAAGTACTTTATTAGACGAGGATAAATGTTTTAGCTGAACTGTAAGCAAAACATGAACATGTACCCAATAAAACTCGGAGTCATTTTGGCACAAATTTACATCACTTTCTGATGACTTAACAATTCATTTAGTACATGTTTAGTAATTTATTATTTTGCACAGACGTTAAATAATTTAGATTTATATCAATTTAAACATACTACAAAAATTATGCCTTTGTTTTGAAATTTTGTGTTAAAAAATTTGCCTATGATCATTGTCAGAACTATGGAACATCGGTGTAAGTTTGTAAACGTAAAAATTGTCGTGAGCAATGATTTACTAAACGGTTTCAGTTTTATTTCATAAATCCAAGAATGAGAACCAAATAATAGTTTCACATAGTAAAATCTGGGCTTAATAAATTGGATTTTTTTAAAAACAAAAAATAGTGTGTAGTCGTAGTGTAATGGCATGCCAAGTGGTTTCATGGTCATAAATATTTGGTGGCGATACCTCCTCCCTTTCCTGGTTGGATTTCGTGATTCCTAAAATATCTACGAGGGAAAAATAACCTTTGTAATAATGACAGTATCAAAATATGATGGAAATGCGAATTATGTATTGAATGCTTTCTAAATTGGTAAAATGTGGAGCGTACTTTATAAAAATTAAGTTTTTCAAGACATCTTACACCTGTAAACACCATTTTCAAAAGTATAATACTTGGAATAATCATAAGAAATGGAATACCTATGCAAGCTTGGCTTCGCGTGATTTTTCAAACTCCATATAAGCCCATGTATTTCGGCTACATAACAACTTTTTAAAACTTGGTTAGCAACTTGCTCACATTTAAAAAGCATTACATTTTGCCGTTGGAAACAATTTCGGCTACCCAAAAATACAAAAAAGAGCACGCAAAAATATTTATTTTAACGAAAGGTAGATTCCTCCTATTACTTTATATCCTCCTAGGTATAATATGTATATATCAAAAAATCGGTATCGGTTGCTTATACGTATTTATGCCACCTGACTAAAATATAAAGATAACTGGTAAAAATTGATCATTCATATGCATATTTTTTAATGAGTTAATTTGTTTGTAGTGAACAGTTTCACTATTCACATAACTTAAAAGTAATTGCACCGCAAAAACGCGGTTTTGCTACCTACATGTTTATCAAGTGTAAGTAAAGACGCAAACAAAATGAAGTCGTTGTTAAGTGTAGGCGTCAGGCATGGAACGTAAATTAAAGTACGATAAAAATTACGAATAATTACATGCGCGTTTTTTGCTGAGTTGCATTAGCTCACCGTGAAAAATTGAAACCTGTTCGGGTTCCATATTTATCAAACAGAATCCATTTCTTCGAGCTAAAATTAAGAGACTGTGAAGCGAAAAAGTGATGAATGATCAGGATGAGTGGTGCTGATGTCGGTGTCTGTCTGTTCTCTTGCGATGAGAAATTTCACTGATTTCTAATGCGCCATGTCACACATTCATTTTTATAACGCATCATCAAAGGGTGTTGGTGTTCTAAAGAACGAAAATCTATTATAATAACAAGCATGTTTATAACATAAACGTATCGTATAGTCAAAGCTTATACATTTCTCACACCTGTACATTGATTAAATTAGCTTTTACTTCGCACTATCAAATGAATAGTGAACCTTGAATATTATTCTGTATGTAATATATGGCTACTTAACCTTCAGTAAATATTGTTTTGGTTGATGATGTATGGAAAATATGGTTTAGTAGGAATGGTTTACTGGAACGAAGTGGTGATGAAATGGAAATGGAACATGGAAAATACATACATACAAATACTGTATAACAAACCAAATACTGTGATTCCTCACATACAAAACAACGCCCATGTTGAGCAGATTTCCTAACTTTTCTATTTCATTATCGCATTTCAAATAAAACAATTTATAAAACAAATTAGTTGCATGAAAAATGGAAAAGAAAACCCCATTTTGAGGTTTGATTAATTCACTGTCAGAATTTTGTGATGCCCATCATCAGTGTAGTTTTGTTGGAGTGGGATTGGAAATGTAATACACCAAACAATGTTGAATGTGAAAACTGTGAATACGAATTGCTTTTAATAACAATAAAAAACCTGCAGTCTGAGAATGGTATTGCTAATGTGGTTTGTATGACTGCGGTTTAGTGTAAAATTAATTTTGTCTCCAAGCTCGGGATTATTTGTTGGAAAAAACTAAGCTAGGACATGAAAAGAATGCTAAATTTTTGTTTGTTCAGCCAATTATGAGCATAATATAAGGCTTGGAAGAAATTATGGAAAAGATTGATGGAGTTTTTTTTTACGAAGATATTGATCAAACAATAATAGCAGTTTACTAAAAGCTCTACGTATTATGCATTTTTTATCGGGTGTTGCTTCAAGCTCACATTGCTCATCACATGCATGTTTCTATTAATTCACGCATCTTAACTTAATTTTGAAAAACAATTTACGCTATCATGTTTACGTGATATTTAAAAAAAGAAAGATTTTGCATGATAAGTGAAAGACGACACCAACTATGCGAACTTAAATGGAATTGAGTCCTTTTATGGACCTGCTGTCTTTACACTTGTGTAAGCAAATTAATTATTCGCATCAGTCGCATCACTTTATTTATAATTTAATACAGAACAACATTATATTATTGTGGTGTTCATGTTTAATAGTTGCGAAATGTGTAGATGCACGTGGCGTATATAAATAAACCGATAAATCGTTGTAACGAAGTCACGTAGTCGTAGGTCACAGGAAAAAAATCGATACATTGGTTGGCTGATATATTGTTTCATATTGACTCCCGTACATCAAAATGTAAAACATGTGCTAATTAAGCAATTCGACCTTTAAAGCCCTCTGGGGACCAAAGGATTGGGTCAGGTCAACTCAAACTTTGCATAATCATGTTTTTATACTAGAGCTATCTATCCACCCAATTTGAGTCCATTATGTTATGTTAAATATTTTTGACCTTTGACCTAACTTTGACCTGGTTCAACCGATTTGACCCAAAATCAATAGGTGTCGTTCTTAGGGCCATATGATTGTGTATACCAAATTTCATCGGAATCGGTTAAGGCGTTTGGACGCTAGAGCGCGAACAGACAGACAGATCTACAGATCTACAGACCGACAGAAAGTTAAGGGGCCGTATTAATGAAATGTAACACTTTGGAGATGCTGGATGGGTGGGTATGTTGGAGTTATTAGGGACATCCTATGTTGACTAGGATGTGTTGAAATGTTAAAATGACGTGACATGGGGCAGAGGCTGGTGATATCAAAAAGTGACGTCTTTATGGACGATCCCTTTTTACTCGGTTATGACGAATGTTAAAAAGTCACTACGTGACTTAATAAATATACATGTAAGTCACTGTGCACGTGAATCCAATACAGTTGTTGTTAAAACTATTTAAGTCCTAGGATCGAAAATGAATGTTGAGCATGAAGACTTATAGTGATACAAATGCATGCATATTCCCATGTTACACGTTTTCACATGCGTGATGATAACATGATCGCGGCTACATGCGAGATTTCTTTTTTGATATATTTTCTCAATGTAAAGAAGATACAGTATGAACATACCTACCACCAAAAAGCACCCGTCTCCTTTGTCTACTCACTGCAGTTGTGTAGTTTTTAACGGTAATATGATTTATATTCACAGCCATTTGTCTTATACTAAAGAAAAAATCATATTTTCCAGATTTTTGTGCTCGAGTGGAAAAATAATGGCTCTTTCCTTCATGTAGTTATCCATTTTTTCTTATCCGTTTTGTTTTAAGTTATAATACTGGGAAAACGCTATTCTTTATGTTTGGAAAAACAAGGTAGAGATGATAGGTTAAGCTTATTACATACATACATAAAGTTGACTGACAAGCCATGTGATATGGTGATGATATCACCTACCTATGGATTGTACTCTTCGTGCATGTGATCAATGGGAAAACAAATAGCAAGTTGATAAAAACGTAATAGGAAAGTCATATGTAGAAAAAGTAAATACATGCTATAAATTGAAAAATGAAATTGCATTTTACTTTTTTCACTGGTCTAACCGCTGTCAGCTTAAAAATCTACAAATGAAAAGATTACTACGATAATGGCTAATATAATGCAGTCCTGCAGGCACGTGAATTCATGGAAATGTAATTTGATGCAAGCAGCAAACTATGAATCTGTAAAAGACGCTGGGATATATAAAAGTGAGCACACAACATAAGAAACAAAATTTATATAAAAGAAAAAAGTATTATAAAAAGATTAACTTGTTTGCTTGGGAAATGAGCCGCGACTGCGGCCCACGCAAAAAGACGGGTAGGAAAGGAATAGAATCGGCTGGTTAATACTCAAAAACAGTGTATTTAGGTGACGGATGAAGAAAGGCATGCTAGATGATTTTAGTTCTTTGTGAAAAGAGGATTATATAAAGTACAGTAAAGAGTAAACACTTCTAACTCCTTACATTGTAGTGTAAATATTATTAGGTATTTAAATTATCAATAAGAAAGTTTTGCAAGTTTGTATGCCTAGGCTTGGTTAGTATTAGTTCAGAAGGTGATATTATAATCTACATAGGCTTTCCCTAAGGTATTCCAACCAAAAAATATACTCAGACATGCATTCTTGAAACTACGTCATTCCATAAAAAATGTAAAGCTACCTAGACAGGATTTACGGTTGGAAGTAAAACAGAATATAAAACAAATGTGTGTTCGATTGTTGATTCCACCATTAAAAATGAATTCAAAATGCTGCAACCAACGTCAGTAGAAGTTAACTGCCAAACCAGAGACTAAAATGAGTCCTGACATTCTCCCTGTTCGTTACCCCCTTTTATTCGGGAAACATTTGCAGAGAAAGCAAAGATTAAAAACTTCAACTCAAGCTAATTTACGTAGCTATTGTTCAAATAATCATGTACTGCCAATCTGAGTTACTTTAAAATAAAACATAGAATTGATCCGATGAGTAAACCTTTTTACATAACAAACGTGTAAATATCTTAGAGAAAAACACTGTTGTTTGTTTTCTGTCGAAATAGTCAAGGATAAACACGGTAGGTATGTTTGTTGTACAACGTGTCTTACAGAAACCCTGTCCGCGTCTAAACAAATTTTCGTTTCTGTTCAGTCTGGTGAATGCTCGCACTTTCCACTAACTTTCATTCTACTTGGCGAAGTCCTGAATTCTCACTTATTTTGTTTGTATGTATGTTTGCTTGTGTATCTATGCAGAAACAAGAACTACTTGACTGCTTGTGAGTGGGCTGTCTTCCACCCTACAGCATTCATAAATAATGTCAGTTCTCATTTTCAAATCGGTTGGATACAAAAATCAGATCTAGTTTGCTCGAAATAGTGTATAAAACTTTTTTCCTTACATTTTAACACAAGTATACTTTTTGCTATTGTTTTATTCCTGTTTTTGATGCTAAACTAATATTCTTCCATAAAGTACTAATTTACAGAAAATCCCTGTAAAATTATACATCATTTCATCACTACAAAAGTAAATAATAAACACAATTCAACACATTCATTTCACATCAAAGCCATTATCCCATCTAGCTTTACTGTATCTACACCGGTCTTTCAAAGCATTTCAAGATACCAGCTTCTATCCATTGTGCGCCTCCAACAACTAACATCATAGGTCACCAAACATGTATTTATTTACTTAAATACAAATACTTGTACATGTGGCAATCAAATGCACAACTTTGTTGTTTTCTTCTTCATTTATATTGTATCCAACAGAACAAAAAGTTACATGATACGTTCCGAAACATGTTTGTAGAAAGTCAATCAGAATTACAGAACTTGAATCCTTCATGTCTGACTTAGTTAAGAAATCCATTGTGCAACTATTTGGGCCTAAATGTTTTCATTCATGCCGTTTTTTGTTATGATAAAATACGCATAACAGCAAAAATTAGTAACAAATACATTGTATACCTAGGTCTAAGATAGACCACGCGTGTAGGAAGTTTTTTTAATCATCGGAGTGTTTACACTTTTCTCCCTCCCACATTGAAAGATAACAGAAAAAAGTCTCCTGGTGTTACTCATGGCTCCTTCTTGCTGTTTTTCCTATGCTGCCACTGAGACTATTTTCACTTCTATACATACTGACAACACGGAGGAGAGAATGAAAGAGAGCCTTAAAAGATTAAATATGAGTTGACTTACAAGAAAACTTCATGAATTTCCCTGGGTGGATGGCAGAACAGCCTTTTTATCCCTCTTCTAAAACATGCATCAAGTCATCCCTATCCTTTTGTGTCTACTCGTAATTTTCTCTGCTTACAATTTACAAAAACCTTAAGTCATGCATATATTTGATAAATTTCTTAGGAAAGGAAAAACAACTTCATAAAAATAGAGATCAATCTGAATGAATAGTCTCGCGTGCTTTTTGAAAGTATTTTTAAAATATAAGCAATCCCAAGGAAATGTTATGAAACAAAAAAGCGTTATGAAATGATAAAGCATTTCTGGAAAAATTTAGACCAATGCCATAATCGGAATATCACTTTGAACTTTCGGGTTAAAACTTCGTAAGTTAATTTCATTTGGTACCTCAACATCAGTACTTTCACTCTAGTGTATTACAAAACCGTTATAAATTTGCATATTCAAAAAGTAAAGTACGCTCTAAAGCACAAATAATTAAATATCTTATAGTTTTACCAATTGCCAATATTTTGAAAACCAAAAACGGATTTATACATAAAATACTAACATGTTTGTAATTATCTAAAAAATCAACTGAATAAAACATGAATGAACACTAGAGCAATGACTTCATAATGACAGAAGTATTGTTACTTGGCCATTTCATAATTGTATCTACAACAATTCGAAGTAAACTTGCTGGGACTTGTACATACTTAGCTGCTATTAAGATTAAGTTACTAGGATTTGTTTAAAGGTACATACTGGAAATTATGAAAAGGGTACTTATGGGCCAGAAATCGATTTTCAAGAAGAATTTCAAATATGAAAATCAAAACCCCGATGGCACTATTTAACCTTCGGGGTTCTTCTGGTAATATTTTGATGTGCCAACTTAAAATCTATCAATAAGTTCAGGCTAAAAGGAATTTTAGCATGTCCATCTTAGTAAGTACAAAACTAAACATCAAGAATCCAACCCAGCCTTGCAAGAATGCGGTATATGTTACATAGAACTTTCGTTCTAGTTTACTTTCTCCATCAATTTCATTGCAAATATGTGCACTTCTGATAATATTTCCTGTATATATGGAATCACGTCGTTGGATTCTCTTTTTTATTTAACCCCGTTTACTTTAGGATTTGTAAAGGAGTTGACACGCCATCCCACTGTCAACATATGTACATGAATCTTAAGAAAATGCACACATACTAAAGTGCAACAACAGAGACTCTGGGTAAAATATATAACAACTTATATTAAAGAATCCCGAAAATTTTACTTGCAATGCCAGTACTGCATGAACTATTATTGTCGTACAGAGTTATCTAGGATATATTTCAGTTATATTTGTATGCAGCACATAAGTGACATGCACAGAAAGAGGAGACAAGTTTGAACTAGTTTTTTCTGTCTTGGTAAAGTAACATATAATATAACTTATTATTTAACTTATAATATGTACATTATGTCCCTTAACACCAAGGTTCGGGTTTTTGCTACTGATGCGATGGTAAATGGAATGGATACTATTTATGCCAATGACATACTAACAGGATAAAAACCATACTGTCTTGAGTGAGAGCATGTAGCATAATGCACAGTTGTACTTTTCATCTAGTTTTTTACATCCCAACCCAACAAACAACTAAAGAAGAGGATCTATTTTCTCTAGATATATTAAAATAAATGTATAAAACACGGACTACTCTCTCAATTCAGCTTTGCTCTTTTTCCTTTACTTTTTGCGTCGTCGTTGTCCGTATCCTTCCTTTTATTTTTACTCTTCTACTTTCTATCAAATCACTGTAGTATGTGTAGTGTTTCGGTGTTTTCTAAAAGATTTACTTCCTTGGTATACATGAATGTAATGGTTGACCGGAGGGAGGAAAACAAATTTATTGGCACTCTAGGATTGAGTTTCGGCTGAAACCCTGCTGTTTGATATGGCGTGATAGGAAAGGAAAGATCTCGGTCGGAGGTCTTTCATTCTACTTTCACTTCACTGTCTTTCCCGTCTTCCTTATAAATATGTGATATAAGCTTAGGTAGCCCATTGGACGGTATTATGTACGCCCCATTTACATTTTTTGACCTGCTTTTGTGAGAAAAAATATGAGGTGGCTTCAGTGAAAGTACTATCCTTCCTTGTGCATACCTAGAATCCGCATCTCTTATTACACTAATTACAGGTAAATCACATATACATATACGACATGACATAGGACATTATTTTCAATCATTTCTCAATTTTATCAGCTCTCCTATACACCAAGTATAGGAGATCAATACTCGAAGATCAAAGATCTAAATTCCCTATAATTAACTTATTATGAGCTACATGAGACACGGACGGGTAGTAAAATCCTTGAATAAAGGAGAATGTTTTACGAGAATATTATTTGCTTTCTGTATTAGCAATACCAGTCTAGAAACTTTATGAGCGACATGACAAGTTTCTTTTAATACCTAACTGTATAAACAATTTTGTAAATAAACATAATACATATACATATATAAATTCGCTGGTGTTTACCAGTTTTAATCTGCTGTGTATTTTCTAAGAATTCATTTGAAGTTTGTTTACGTTTTGTGCTCAGAGAAGCACGAATCCAATAAAAGAATTAAGGTATTTGAAATGACAGTAATAATAAAACATGTGATAATTTTCCCACATTTCGTTCCGTTAGATTACACCCCTTAATGAATAAATATGACAGGCTATGCTCTTTTTTCGTTCCTTTTCAATCTGTAATCAGTCCTGATTCATAAATATTGCGATCCATATTGTTTTGCAAATAAAACAAGCAAACAACAAATATTTTTTGAAGGTTTTCATCTCAATTAACAACGAACAGAAACTTTTCAACCTTGCATTCATTCAATTCCAGAAAACTTATCACATGCTACACATTCTAATCAAATGTAAAATGTTACTATTTCATCCAACATGGTTGAAACGTTACTGAATGCCTTTCATGAGATTAGATGTTGAT
The DNA here is from genome assembly GCA_034693345.1 of Entomobrya multifasciata. NCBI lineage: Eukaryota > Metazoa > Arthropoda > Collembola > Entomobryomorpha > Entomobryidae > Entomobrya > Entomobrya multifasciata. The sequence goes on along the minus strand of JAQFXM010000866.1, from coordinate 24,061 downwards.
TTGCGTGTGATCTTTATGATGAAGTTACTATGTACCACAAAGGTTTATGTACATTGAGTAATGATACCAGCCAGTAGGGCATGATCATGTACAGGAGTAATTTACTAGAATAGTTTGGAAAAGTATTTGTAACAAACACGTAAGGGATGAAAAAAGTTCAATAAAAAGTAGTTGATTTATGAACCAGCGGCTTTCGCATGATCTGTCAGTAAGATGTATGTACTACTCCGTATCCTATCACATGGATTATTTTCTCTTTTATCATTATCATTATGGCATCTGTTGTTGGATGCTACCTTTTTATTTGTATGTTCACGTGATCGACCTAAATTTCTAGGGTTTTGGTCTTTCCAAACATATTCTACAAAACTACATACTTAAACTTTTATCGTAATTGCGTGGCCTAGATGTGACAATGAACATTTTAACAAAATGCTAAGGACGCACTGACAAGGATGTTGTAGTACTGTGACCTGTGACATATTGAAACTGATTGAAATCTGACATTTTTTCTTCTCAAAATGGCAATGAAACCAACTCATCACTTTGTAATCATTCACAAAACACAAGACAAAATTTCTGTACGCGCCCAATGCATTACCTTAATGCTGCTTGACTGATAGGTGCCAAGGAACGCCAGGGAAAAATCATCTGATAAACAGCCTGTTCAGAGTTTTTTGCGGGTAATGTAATTGTCTACTCTATTTTTGTCTATTTTTCAGTCGTTAGCCGGCAGCATTTATAAATGTGCAAGTGAAAGCATCTCAACTTCGAATAATCCAAAAGAAAAACACTTTTAGAAGGGTTACTGCGTGATGCGTTACTTAACGAGAACTGGATAGATGTTAGCTTTGCCATATTTTTCCAGCTTTCTCTTTCCGCTTCTGACTTTGTTTGTAGAAAGTATGTACATAGACACAAGTACTGCCTTTAAAACGAAATAGGCGATAAAGTGAATGAATGACAGTGACAATCAAAAGACGTCCCCCATATCACACCATCATCTGTCTCTGTTCCCACTTGCCGAATCATCATCATTATTCTTGGGGTAAAACCACCGACATCATTACCTCCGCGAACATCATAGAAATTTAGGGCGCTTACATTACAACGACCATAGAATAAACTGAAACTGATAACAGCAGTTTATAATAGAGGGAAAAGACACGGCTTCGTATTTCTCAATTTTCTTGGGACATGTACAGAAGCCGACGTAAGATGTAACCCTTTTTCTCCTCGATTCAAGATTTATATAAATAGCTGTTGAAATATCATGACGGAGAAAGAAGAAAAACGGAAATTAGGGAGGGAAAGGAGCAAATTTGTATGGTACAAGGAACCCTTGTGGAGTAGGATGCTTTTGAAATGGGGTGTGTATTATCGAAGTGAAAGTGTATTTCTCAAAGTCTACAAACATACTGCGTAAATAAAATTTATCTGAAACGATATTTTAATGACTGCCAAGTGTCGGGTTTTAATACTGTAAAAAAGTAAAGATATTCTCGCTGTGTGTAAGAAATTCTTACATTCCAGACAGAAGAACACTTGCTAAAGAAAGGCATACATTATTTGTAAAAAAAATACACCACATTGTACTCAACATGCACTTATAGATGGCTACTGGAATTAATTTTTCCATCAGAATTTAAATATAGATGAACTAGATAAAACGTTTTTGGATCGTTTTTAATGAATGAAAGGTTACACACGAGTTGCATTTAGCGTTTAATTTTTTTACGAATGGATATAATGAACGCGGAAGTTCCACTTTAGATTTCTTTGTCAGTTGTCTGCATTTCATCAAGTTGTTTGCTGTACATTTCATGTTTTGTATTGGAATTGGAGTATATATATTTGGCATATAACTTATGTATATTGTACACTCAACTTTACATCAAAACTGTACTCTCTCTTGTTGAAGTACTGAAACCACAGCAAAGAAAAGTAATATCACTTTTCTCTTTTCCGAATTCGTTTTTAAGACGTTTCTTTTCGTTTACTATGCCATGTTTGTTTCATCTGTCTGCGTACTCCAAAGAAATGCGACCACATCATTCTTGTTATTATTAGTATTTGCAACAACGTATAACCCTTTCCTTTATCATCATTATCATCATCACACGATCGTCCTGAATTACCACCACCAACAACTACCGACTTAACCCAGCCACCACAAGAAAAAGAATGTCTTAAAATTACACTCAAAGGAGCTTAAGAACAGCTCTCTTCCTTCATCATGGTTTATTTAAACAAGCCAAATCCATTAGTTAAGAATGCTGAAATGGGATGATGAGGGCGAGGACATTTTGTGTACTGAGCTTTCGAAATTCTACTAAAACTGAACTAAAATACTACTACTATTATGCTATTGTGGTGTGGTGATGACGGCAGCTACAAACGAAAAACAACAAACCCAGCAAACTTTTCTATACCAAAAGTTCCATCCCATTTTTAAGAAATGAGTGTTACCAGCAATGTATACAATACCAAGAGTAGAATAACAAACGAGGTTTTCGTTTCCAGATACGTAATATTAGTGGGAGCAAGCAAGTTTAGTCTTTCTTGTCGACATTCCAATGCATTATTATGGAGTGCTCGTTAATGTACTTACTCACTTAATGCACACCGCCACTACCATCATCACCGTACACACACAATAAGTGAAAGTAACCATATAATGCAGCAAAGTGATAATAATAGTAATGCACTGCAGTATAAACTCGCTTTTTAGACTTGTGAAAGGTTTGGTTGTTCTAGAGAATGTGTGTGTGTACTTGTTATTTTTTTGTTGTTTTGTAACGAAAGTGATAATAGTAGTAGCATTAAAATGTTAAAGCTTTAACCATTATAATAAAAGGATGTCATGTGCACTCGCACATGTACTATTTTGCACTTACGCATTTTAGTATACGGTATGCCTATTCAACCAAAAACGAAACACAGGCATTTTAGTTTCTTAACATTGTATTCTCAAACTGATGTTGTGGTGGTGGTTCTCTAGAAGCGACAAGCGTAGTGGATAAGAACGAAAGGGTTCTGCAGCAAATTCAAGCACACATGGTACCGGTGCTGTGTAAGAACGCCGATGGTAATAAACATTAGCGTCACATCATCGTTGTCAGAATTAATTCTCATTTGCTTTCTCCGTGTTCTTTTGGAAATACATTCTCTCGTGGAAATATCAAGAGAAAGGGAATGAAGAAAAAAAGGTCTTTGGCTTTTGGTAAGGATGAGAAATGAGAAAACTGCAACGACGATGATGTGTAGAGATGAGGATGATTTTAGGAAGTGGAGAAAGACGAGAAGGACACAAATTACGCATTGGTGGTAAAAGTGGTGGTACATGGTACAAACTAGGTGGTCGTCGGTCATGTGGCTATTGCGGTGTTTGATGCTCTTTCTTCCATCAAAAACTAATAATAAATGCTTTTCAGGTCTGATTTTCTTCTAAAAACAAACGATGTACGTGTGTTTTGTAAAATAACCTGAGCTATCCGCAACTCCTAAATTTGACCCATTTGAGGACAAAGCCCCTTTGGCTTTTCAGGTTAAAACTCACTTGCGTAAACAGTGTGCCTCAAATTACTAGGGATCCCGAGCAATAAAGTTAGGTAAACTGTGTTTGTATGTTTGAGTCAACATTTCATTTCCGATGATGAATGATGATTTAAAAAGACTGTTACTGTGTAGGATTTTAGCAGGGGTAAAAGAGGATTGGTGCTAAAAGCCAAAGCGAAAAACAATGGAATGAATAAGTCAGTAAAATAAATGGTATTATATAAAATGCAAAGCAACTGCGAAAGGACGACGCGGAGAAAATGCATTGATGATATAAAGTACAATAAAGTCAAAACTACAAAGCGTACCACACAAACGAGTTTTCTGTTTCAGCAATACTAACAAAGTGATTGGTCAGACATAGCCAAATTTGTGTCAATGGAGTGATGATATTGAAAACGATTGAAGTGGAAACGTTTTACACGTAATACAAAGCTTTATATAAATGACAAAACATCAGGGATTTCGAAGCAGTTTTCTACGACTGTGCACTTAACACAGATCCAATAAAAAGACATTAATGGGATTACAAGTCATTGGAACTCGTTCCAACACAATAATCTTATGATAACTGCATTCTCTCTTATTTTTATACAGTTAAATCCTTAAATCTACTCTTTTTTCATGCTTTTGGGATGTTAGTCTGTTTATCAGATGATAATCAAACATGCAGATTCGACTCAAGATCAGAGAATGCTACTGTTAAGTAGCTTTGTAGCCGTAATCGGGCAAACTTTGCAACATTCGTAAAGTTTGTTCACTACGTTTTTGCATCGTAAAATGCATTTAAGTGCTTGTATGATTGATTTTATGAACCTCTAACAGTATCTAAGTTTGTAGCGTTTTCTAAGCATTAGAAAGTATTTCTTGCATTCATACACATTATGGAAGTAGATTTAAAGGCAATTTGTATTGCATAAAGGCAACAATCATTGTTCTGTGAATGCTTCTGGAGCAAACAATGATCAAACTTCCGGTTGCAGTTTTAATGGTAAAATTTAGACAAACTTTACAAATAAAATATTGTTTGTATCCTCTTGTTCGTAAGTATTTCCGCTTTATCAGCAGTTAAATGTTCAGGAAAGCCATACAAAGGAATCAGAAGATGTTTTCTTGGAGAAATCTAACACTTATAAGTAAAGATGGATGTATGTACGTAAGAGCATTGTAGAGTTAAAACACTAACTTTCAAACTAAAAATATGGAACTTATAAGTTTTAACAATATCATGACAATAGAAAACTGCATTACTTGTGAAATTACTTTTACTTCACTTTACTAAAGTGTGACCTACTTATTCCGAATATTTAAAAAATATTATGCGATATGCGATGCAATTTGTTTGAAGAATGGCCTATATAGATATACTCAAATCAATTCCTTCCTAGTTTTATGTGTTTTTTTTCTTCCGGACCCATTATAATGATGGAAAGAACGGGAATGGGACATCCCTTTCATTTGGAGCAAGTATTTTTGGTGGTAGACTTATCATTTTGTTGATGTGTGGAGTATAAACATTATAAACTTACCATAAATGGAATGATCTGTGACCAAATATGATATTGTGGGCTTATACTATTAGTTTGCAATTCACTGAAAAACAGTATTTTTGGTAATTTTCCAAAAACTCCAGAGAAAGCAGACTGGTGCACTCTGTCATTTGTTACAACATTCCCATGTTTCTGCTTGTCACGTGGCACATTACGTACGCTTGAAATGAACAACTTTTTTGAAAAGTTAAAAAAAATATAGCATGGGTTATTTCTTTTGATTCAGTTTTGTAAAAATCTAAAATGACATCGTACCAGATAGATTAAATCATTTGACTTGAAGCAATTTTACTCTTTGTTATTCCGTTCTTTCTTCAAAATGGAGTCTGAGTACAATGTACATTTACAAACTCGATTACCACTAAAATCTAATAAAACTTATCTGAAATTGCTCTGATAAAGCTATAAAGTTGAAATCGGGAACGTCGGAGAAAACAACAAAATTTGTGTCAACGTCGACAAAAACGAATTACAATAACTTTGTTCATATACACTTAAATTTTTGTCATTTTTTGCTTAGAATGATGTCGAGACAAAAAAGTGGTCTACGTAAACATGTTTTTGAATAAAAAATGCAACGTTAGAAATTGTGCGTGAGATAAAATTAGAGTATATACACAAATGTAACTGGAATATATATAGAGTTTTTGCATTATGCATTCTTATGTAAAGCTAATAGTAATTGTTAATGATGCTTATAACGGAAAATAACGATTATCGCGATTATAGAAAATTACGTTAAATTTTGCACATAAATCTCCAAAAACCGGTTTGCTAATTTAATTTAGATCAAATAATCTTTTATTTTTTAATTTAGACCAAGTGGGACATTTCGATTTTGGTATCATGTGGAAAAAGCGACCTTGAATCCTTTTTAGATTTCTACAAACACAGTGCAACACCAGGGAAAAGGTTATAAATTGTTTATTCCCAAGAGTCTCAGGGATCATGATTTTCGTATCAATAAAATTGATTCCCAATTCATATAGTACATTACATCAACAAACCAGCTCGTTTTAATCCCATTAAGGCATCAAAAACAACAAAGGTTGCATCTCGTTCTCCCTCCTACTACTGCTGTCATATCGGTTAGTAAAGTGCTAAAACAAGAGTAGTATACATAATTTAGGTGATGGTTATGTTCTGGATAAGGAGACATAACTTTATTGAGACTGTTTGTTGTAAGTGTATAGGATAACGATTTTTTTGTCCTTGTCACCAACCTTATCCTTATTTCTATTGTTTCGTGTGCGTGAGTGAATTGATAGAGTCGCACATTACCCCCCGTACCGTCACGTCACTGGCATCAATTGAGGTTGAGTGCAATCTAATATATTCGACCACTTTTTTCCTCCTTTCAACAACAGCTTTCTTGTCTTTTAGTAAGGGGCTTACTTTCACAATCTCGCTTGCAAGTAAATTGTTCAAATATACATATAGTTCAAGCACGTTAGTTCAAGTGCCCCATAAAATCTATATAATGTTTTGCATTACCTTCTCAGCAATGCTGTAGCAAAGTTGCTCCTGGAGAATTTCAATAGGAATATTCTGGTAAAGGGTTTAGCTGGATGTCTTTCGTTACTTTCTTACATATCAACTTGATGGTCTTGGTAAAACAAAAAGTACTGCACCATCCCCGACATATAATAATTTTTAAATAAGTTTGTGTACTAAACACAACAAATCCAGTTTGTCTATAGTTTTCACCAAGAAGCATACAATAAAAAATACAAGAGTGGTTATAGCCATATTCTCGCTAGAGTCGATCAATTTTTTTTTACATTTTACAGAAATTTAATTGCTGCAAAAATGATGAGAACTGGTGTTAAATATTCATGGCTCTTTTGTTTATTCTACTACTAGACACCATAAATTTGTCTAAAATCTTACATGATTTACTAAAAATCTCAATTGAGTTGCAGTTACCCTTTTATGTATTTATGTTTGAGATTTTTAAAACTCAGCGTTTTGGTAAAAATAGTTTGATATATTCAACTTCCGAGATAATCGATTTTGGTATTCTTGCCTTGCACAAAAGCATAAAGTACAACAAAGGATAATGTCAATATTCTAGTCTGCTTGCATAATCTAGAAGCATTTTTGCATTGGCAATATGTGATATGCACATATCAGAACACTCCAATCCAATAGTCGTTCGAGTCCATGAATTGGGGTACTTGTCGTACAGTAGCTACACTTGACTGCTTTCTTAAGCACTTCAACTTTCCTTAACAAGGTAAGTCACTGTTACAACAAAACTAGAAGGAGCAAAGATGAGATGTCGAGACTAGAAAGAAGCGTGTAGTAGAAAAACTAACGAATAAAAGAAGCAGTAGTCGTAGAGCTTCCAGGCAAAAAAAAAAATAAAACCCATCGTCGTATCCTTTTTCTTGCCCTTCTCCTCCCTCTTTCTACTCTACAAATGTAATATTCCGTATTCTCTAATATTGCAAAAATACCATCACACCACCACCACCGCATTACATTACCCTTCCAAAACGTTGGATAATACATATATTTATATATAAATATACGCTCCCTTTATTGTGGTAACGACTGAGTGTGCCTCACTTTTCCATTCTGGGTCCCTTTGTGTATTTTTGGTTTGCTTTTTGTATATATATTTGCTTTTCTAGCCTCCATTCTACTTTTTCCCCCTCTCTGTGTACATTTGACTTATACAAAATCACTTCCAATCTTTTTTTTGTTCCACTAGTTCCCTTTCAGTATTACGTATTATACTACTTGATGTGGAATTTGTACCCTTTCTTGGTGAGCCTCATTACTATGCAAAAGGGTACTCTGTACAAGTTGCAATTTTTTATTATGTGAAACTAAAAAAGAGTGAATTTGTATGTGGGTGTTCTACATCACAGAGGAATAAAAGAGAAAGGACCTCCTTTTCGTCGGTATGTCGAAAATTACTAGGAAGAAAATCTAGGTATTGATCCGTCTATGCACATTAACCAACTATATGACCTTCCACCACCACCGCCACTACCATGACAGGAAGCCAATTTCGACGAAGTAATTTAGAAAAATACATATACACCTTTGTTCGTTTAGTTTTTACCTAGATATACGGTTACAATTACAGTTCGGTTGTGGATATTCCAAATTGCACATTTTATGTGTAATTTGTACATAGAGTAGTTAGAAACCTCTCCTCGGAGTGTATACATACATCCCAAAGGAAGAACCAATTGCATATTGAGAGCTAAAGGTGAACGGAAGTTTCTTAATTTTGATTAAAATAGGAAATAATGAACAGTGTAATAAATAATTATGAATTAAATAACCATGCATTGCATTTCAAAAGACAGTCAGCTTAAAATGGCATTTATCATGCAAACTGTATTTTTATCAATTTACGTGATTCCCAACAGTGGAAGAGTTGCAAAATTTATTTTGAAATTAAATTCTCTCCAGTTTTTAATTATGCAAAGAGTGGCTTCAATTTTTTCTTTTAGTTCTTGAGTACATTAAAAATTCCTGAATTAAGATTTGCTTACACTTGATCATCATCTTCAATTTCATACTTATCTGCCTCCATTATTCTGCATACTAATCAAGTTCTTCAAATGATCTGATCTTAGTTTCTACTAAGAATATTATTATATGCATAAAGTTTGCTGAAAGGGAAAAATGGACGAACAGCGTTTGATGTAACAAGGTTATGTAATTGATTTGCATATATTTTTCAACCATTGAGGCGCTCAACCCATAACATCACGATACTGATGTATACAGTTCTCTTCTGAGTATATGTTCACTGTTCTACCCGTTCCTTGAACTCATTATATGAAATTTATGAATTCTGAGTACTAACTAGACACTAACAGGCATATTTTTGAAACACGTTATTCCATGAAAAAACAAAATTTGTGGTTAGAAGGAAAATGGTTCGGTGTATTGCACAAATTCATGCAGGAAAAAGTTTTTGATGCTTTCCAATCAAGCCACCATAAGGCCCAGAAATGTTACAAGAAATGCATTATCTGTTAGCAGATATTTCGTAAGACTATTATCATCTATACACGATACATGTTTCCTGGTTTTACGGTCCTCACACACATGATGCCACTAACCAACCATCATGATGATCATCACATCAAATCAAACGGGTGCATGACTCCAGTGTAACTTCCTGAAAGAAATAAGTATTCCGGGGAAGTATTAATACAAAAGTAAAGTAAGTAAAAGAAGGAAATTGACGTGCTAAAAAGAGAGGGGAGGTATGGGGGAATGGTGAAAGTGTAAAGAATGCATTTTATACATAAATATATAGATTTATTGTATATTGTTACTACACCCTACCCTACTACTATACAAATATGTAATCAAAAGTTAACGGCCATGGTTTTGTTGTTGTTCCTTTCTCCTTTTTATTCCTGCTGTTGCGTGAGAGTGGTTAGCTGTTGATAAAAAAGTGTAAAAAATGTATTGTTTGTTGATAGGTTACTCTAACGCTTCCCTGTTTGCTTTCGTTACTCTTAAGATTACTGGTTAGATTCCTTATAATACCCTTATATAGGCGTTAGACGTTTAAAGAGAGAGAAATAATGTCCGGAACAAAATAGCTTCATGGGTGGTTACTACACACTTTTGTTCGGCACTTTTTTACTTTTCCACTTTTACTTTATACCCATCACCAATGATGATGACATAGGCGATTTCATTGGAACGATTCAGTGGTGGTGGTGGTGGTTTGTTGTTGTTACTGTAGCTTCCTGCTTTGTAAACTGTGTATTGTGTACACAAGTCCGTTGATCGTTTTTGTGGTTTCCGAGCTTTCTCAGTAGATGAAGCGTTTATCGTGTGTGAAATGTGAAATTGAGAAGGTGTATGTTCACAAGTAGTTTGGGAAAAAGTTTCTAAATGATCTTAGATATGGATATACATACAACTTATCCATCCATCCTTTGCGTTCGTACAAAATTCAAAGTAGCAAATGCCGACCGATGATGCCTGTATGAATTTATTGAAAAAGTGTTGGAGGCAATTTTTGCCACATTCCTAGAATTTGAATGAACGGTCAGATGAAAGACGGTGCTGAGCCGATTTTACTTGTGAAAGGGGCAAAGAAAAATCACGAAACAGGAAAAGAGTTTTGAGCAACCACTTTTCTTGGAAGTGATGTTGTGTATATAAATTTCTGAAGCCAAACATTCATTTATTGCCGTAGAATTTAACACCAACACCAGCTACCTAAGATATTGCTCTCTACAAAAGTTCATTTGACAGTAGTGATGGTGGTATGTCATGTCAATGATAATTCAGCAGAGAAGCTTCTTTTACTAGTTTCAATTTCATCGAGAGAAAAAAAAACGTCAGGAACTTTCTACGCTTCAGCAAACGTACAGGGTTGTTGGGTGCATGAAGAGAAAGTGAAGTTTTCTTGGAAATGAAAGGACTTAAAAAGGTTTCATTTTATTCAGCACATTTTTTGTATTTTTCTTAGGGTATTTATCAAATCGAAAACATGTATTTGTTTGCTTGCGTATGTTATTATTCAAGTGTGGAAAATGAATACCTATACACAGCCAAGCAGAGTATAGAAAGTATCATTATGAGAGAAAGTAGTCGAGTTTAAAAAAGAAGTTGGTGTAAACGAGGTTAGTATTTTTTACACATCGCAAAACTTCCCGACAAGTTCCTGTTAAAAGTGGTTCTTGTGATATAACACAAATATATAGTCACATATCTAGATTATATGAAGTTGAATTTCATGAATTAAAAAAGTAAGGCAGCTAAAAAGAGAAGGCATATATTTTCTTGATTTTTTCGTCTTCAGCTTCTTCGAACCTTGTCGTAACGAGCTTTAGGCACAAAACTGGTCATAGTTCTTGAGTTTGAATTTGAAGACATGTTCTAATGCTTTCCTTTCTCGTTGTCGTTTATACCGTTTTTTTGCACAATACATGGCTGTGATGTACAACTTTGATAAAAATGCGTATAGTATTTTAAGTCTCCTGAAGCAACAAAACGGAATAAATGGTGTTGATCTTGTTACACTAACAGCTCCTCCACTTTCTATTATACTTTGCTTTTTGCTAAAAACGAACCTAGCAAACAAGCTTTTCTTCCTCGAACCTTCTTGAATGATTCATTACTTCTCACATAAATAAATGTTGTGTTACAAGTAAAAGCGCTTCTTAAGATCAAACCCTTCTCGCCTCGCCTCTTAGTTAAGGTGACCAGTTTCTAGAGCCAATAATATAGTACATATTTTGACCCTATAAAATGCATTTATTTTGACAAAAAAACAGTGATTTTTTCACGCTTAAATCAACAAAATTTGTCTTAATAAGCATTCTTTTGCCGAATATTTGAGCAAGATTGAACATATTTTAAAAAAATCAATTTTATGGTGATGATGCATTGGTTAGCTACTTGTTCCATTCAAATTTTGGTACCCAATTTACAGAGACAATCGCTACCATACAAAAAATGTAAAAATTAATCTAGAATTCGTGGATTTAAGGACAAGTACATTGCATTTGAATGATACTATTTTCTTTCTGGCCACTGGGTGCCACGAAATATATGAAAGTTCCTCACCTTAATTGTTAATTTTGCGCTAAAAAGCTGTTGTTTTAGACTTATTTAAAAAAAAAAGTGAATGGGCAAGTTTAAACAGTTTTAGATTACTTGCTAAAAATCTCACCTTGCCACGTATACAGTTTAAACAAAAGCGAAAAACGAGCTTACAGAGCAGCAGCTTAATTAACAATTAGAGGAAACTATTTTTTAAAATTCATTTGTGGCGCTCAGAAATTATTCTTCTTTAAAAAACTTCGATGACAACTGCATTAATATTCACACAAACCTTAATACTATTAATTTTATTAAGAAGCGAATGCAAGACTTACAGTTTAATCAAACAATGAACTTTTGTTCCAGTTTTTACGAATAACTCAAACGAATCAAGATGTGTATAGGGCAGTGTATTTATTGTAGATAGTATTTTTACTCAGCAAGCGTAGTTCTGACTTTAGTATCGAATATTACAAAGTGTAGAAAATTGATATAAATTAAGCTTAAAATTTAACGATTTTACATTTAGTTTATATTTTCGTTCAACTAAAAACAGTGGATATTCAATCGGCGTACATGTTAGTTCATCGCTATTGTATCCAATCACACAAGAGAATAAAACGATTCAAATTACTTTAACTATGATGATTATCGCAATTTACGAAACATTTATCGTTGGGTAGATGTGCGATAAACTTAATAAATCATAGAATATACCAAAACAAAAAATCCCAAGCCTATAAAACTTGTGACTAGAGCTTTCTATACCCCGAAAACGAAAATTAATCAATAAGATTGGCCTGATGAACCTTGATTTGATCAAATTAATGTTTATAGATGCACATTTCTTTGATTTTCAAGTACACATCTATTGTAAATTGTACAAATTTTATACAAAATAGTCCTAATTTTACTATTTTTTGCCCTTTTTAAAAATATAGTACACATAGTACAGCCGTCAAAATTATAGTACATTTATAGTACGCATAGTACAGGGTCCGAAATATAGTACTGTACTATGGAAAATAGTACGACTGGTCACTATAGTAATAGTAGTTGTCCCGTCCACGACTTTTTCTTGTGTGTTCAATGATGATGAGGACTGTGATCGCGATCGTATCAAAACCTTCTTATTATTATTGCCTAGTCCTCAATATGTCCTCTCTCTCTTTCTTTTCATTTCTCTGAAAAAATCCACCATCATCCATCCAGAGCAGAGCAACTACCTATTTATCCACCTGGAAAGCACATAATATGTGCATGAATAACTAAACTTACAGTCAAGTTGTCAGGTACTCACAATTTTATTCACGCACTGTGACAACATCATCATCATCATGGCAGTGGCGACAACAATGATGTCCAACGTCGATTGCTCTGCTTATTCTGCTTACTTTGTTCAGCTTATCTTATAGTTATTTTCAGCTTGATATGTGTGAAAACTGCAGAGAAGATTTAACTTTAAGCATAACCAACCAACTTATCATACACAACAAGTTGTACGAACGTGGTTTAATTTTAAACATGAGAAACTTTTTTTTGGATTTCTCATTGAAAGATTGAAATCAGTATTATGGCATGGCATGAAAAAATTTGTGATATAAAACCCTCGTCCTAACCAACAAAGTTTTGCGCGTTAATTCCTTTTTTTCTTCTTTGTTTGACGATGATGATGTTGGATTTTTAGACGGACGGAGAAGAGTGCTTATCAGGATTAAAGAAAATGAAGTGAGAATTTTTTTCTTGGCAAAAGGATAATAATAATATGTGTATAATGGTAGCGTATATTATGTAGTATAGAGAGCGGAACATGGAAAACAACAAAAGGAAAGAGAAGTGCACACTATTATTTTTGTACTACAATCGTTTGTGGTTTGCTCATTATGAGTTTTATTGTTGTTATCAATTTTGTTGCATTTTTTAAAGAAAGAGAAGTGGAAAAAATGACGATGATGCAAAAGGTGTTTGTTACTTGTCAAGAGAAGCAGAGAGGGAGACTCTTCTTGAACTTGACTTTCAAAGCTCAGGTGAGAGAGAGAAAGAAAGAAATTATGATGCAGTGAAATTAGCTCAGTCAGTTTTGTGTTAATGAGGCTGCTTAATAATGATAATATTTTCAAAGCTTACAAAAAAATTAATATAAGAATCGAGCATAATGCCACGCCACGCCATGAGTGCATGTGATTATGTGGCTTTGAGTAAGCTTCTTATAAAAACTCCGGAGTGAAAATGAAATTGGTGTGTGGTGAGGTGATGGCGGTGGCATGGCATGTATGGCGGATGTGCTGGTTCGTTGGCTTTTTTGAATGGTATCAAATGAAACACATGGTTTGTCGGATTTTATTTGGTTTTTATTAGTAAAATTATTGTGAATGCCTGAGATTCATGGGTGCATGTAGTACTGCATTGTTGGCATTTGGCTTGACATATGAAGCGTGGAAAAAATGGAACGAAACTACCTACACATCATAAAGATATGTGGTGTATTATATCAAACAAAAGAAAGAACTAATCACGTTTTGTATTAAAAACAACATCTAAAAACCGTCACGTCTAGAAATGTGTGTGTACTTGATCCAAAAATTAGTTTACTTTAATCCATTTCATTACTGAAATTAAAAGTGAAATTAAAGCAGACTGAGAAAATGAGAGGGTGGGATGCAGACGCAAATGAATTAAATTGAAAATTTAACAGAAGCAATTTTTTCATTTGAAATGGGGAAAAATACTATGCATAAATGGCATTTGTAGATTTTTTTGGAGAAAAAATATTAATTGCTTATTTTTCTCAAAAAAAAATCTTGATGAAGCTGAAGCATTTATGATGATGAATTTCCATGCTAGTTTTACTGTCGTGTTTATTTGTGTGTAAACTGATACGAAGGGTGATTATAAATTCTCAGAGAATATTCTTTTGTGGGAGCTTACACCTTTTCGCCTTGTTTGTGTGCGATGCGATGAGTTTAAAAGCTACTTGGTTGGCTTTGGCACCCTCTTCTGACCACTCAAGTTAGCTAAGCTTTTTTATTCCTTTTTTACCCCTGTGCTTTACGGGCTTGTTTCATATATTTTTATGCTGTCTAATTAATCGAGATCAGACATCTTGTCTCTTGATACATACCTGTTATACATGCACATGTACAGCATGAGAACTCCGCTCTTTTCAGCGAAAAGTTTTTTTTTATCTGCAAGTTTGTTTAGCTGGAAAAAATTGAAATGGGGAAAATAAGGATTAAAAAAGTAGAGAAATTATCGGGATTCTGAATCTCAGATTACTTCTGTTTCTTTTTTTCTGCAATTTTGCCAAAACCTGCCACCTACTTCCACTCAAAACTAGCATTATAAATATGTAACGCTATTACACAAATCTACGTCGTGAACATATAGTGTAATATGCGTTTTTCATGTGTGAAGTGAAGTAATAGTATCATTTTATGCGCCTCGCATGCATGCATGCTTACCTACAATGTAGTTTATCCTGTAAACTTGTGAGCAATTAAAGTGAAATTAAACCATAATTACTTTCTTCAAACAAAAACGGAAACAGGTATATGGTTTCATATGCGTATGCGTTATTATTATAATTATAATGAACAAATATTTATTATTTTAAAGGAATCAGTTTCTTCTAGTTTTTTATCTTTTTGTAATTTAGACGAAATGATAAGTATACAATATAATATGCTCTTCATACTTCTTACCAACTAGCAATATACAAACAAATAATAAAATTTTATAACACACTCATATCCAGAAACTAGAGATAATCATAAAAAAATCGTATAATCGGTTATTATATTACGTTTAGAACAATGATTATGCTCACTGCTCACCATGTAAAAAAATTGCTAATTTGTTGATCTTAACTCACTCTTGTGTGTACACAACCAAGTCCGATTATACTATGATTAGTTTAAGGCTTGTGCACTTTTAAAAATGATTTATACTCAGGAGGAAGGACTATGAACTCCAAAAAGATTTTGAAATTGTGTAAAAAATCAGAGTAAGATTTTTGGACTCGTGTTGTCGTGATAATTCAATATTTCCAGTATACCACCAGCACACAGGCTCTGTGGTTGGGAACTGTGATGCTGGAAGGGGAAAAAATATGAGCTCGTCATGTTTTTTTCTTGAAGAAGATAGAGGTTATCTGACATTGTCAGAGAACAATAGAGAAAATTCATTAATCATTCCCAGCGTTCCTGTCAATTCTTGACCAATCACAACATCAAGCATTTAGGATGTGTGAGCCAGCAAATAAATTGTGTTTACAAGCTTGCATGGTTTGATTTAACAATAAGATGCGCTGTATTTTGAGCATGTGGGCTGGAGTACAGCAAAGAAAATACAAACCAAAAGTTAAATCAATTGTTTGCTGCATACAATGAATAACATGGTTGCATGAATACGTTACTTGTTGGCATTACACAAAAACGTGAGCTATTTTTATCTTTTTGCCCAGTCATATTCCATTCCACACGGACCGATTCCACCACGTCCACTTGACAGCCGTGTCCATTGTGATTTGAGAGGTAGCCAATCATTTGTATGTACTTTAAACATTTCGTTCTTTGCATGGGCCACTCACTGTGGCACTAAAACATGAGATAATATCACTTGCATGCTAAACCGCACACGTTTAGTTTCGCATCAGTAAATGTGGGGGTGTGTCAATTTTGTCGTAAAACCTCACAATTGGTACTATGTTTTACGATGATACATGCAACACATTGTAACTTCATGGAACATGCATAGTCGTATCCCTCACGTGAGACAAATTACTTCTGCGCATAGGGCTTAAGGAAATTGAGTAGGGAAAAGAGTAACATCGTCAGTTGTTTATTGCAAGGGAAAATATTTGTAGATAAGAAGTTCTAGTACAGTTTCTTTCTAGTAATTTATTCGAATTTCTGTTTATACGTGTTAACAAATTTAACCTGCTTCGTCACATTATCTGTCTTCTCAAAGTAATATTGTTGCAAAAATTTTAATTGCAACGGCGTTTAACCTCAACATTTCAGAGCATCATCTTACTCTGTTTTAGAAAACAACTTTGGTATAATTTTTTAAAGGATTTTTTTAGGACGATTTTAAATATCGATTTCCAC
Source organism: Entomobrya multifasciata (assembly GCA_034693345.1). Lineage (NCBI taxonomy): Eukaryota > Metazoa > Arthropoda > Collembola > Entomobryomorpha > Entomobryidae > Entomobrya > Entomobrya multifasciata. Next base: position 7,308 of record JAQFXM010000866.1, on the reverse strand, counting down.
AGAAGAAGGTGATGATAATAAAAATAGCTGTTCTATTGATTGTTATTGTTATCTAACAACAACGCCAATAAAATAACCTAACTTAATAATAATAACCATAAGAAATAATTTGTTTGCTGTTTGTGAGTTTCATCAAACTCATAAAAATTGATGAATATAATAGCTGCTTTTTCTCCTGCTGTTGGTAATCAAGTTGAAACTATTGAATTACGTACCACTAGGTACCATTTTTACAGAAGCACCCAAAGTTTTGCACATTTTTTCACGATGTTCATGATAGTAGGATTTGAATTGAACTGCATTTCAAAATTCAATCCTAAACTCCCCATCCTCAGGCCAGTCATTGCATTTTGCCATCGTCAAAAATCAGCCTAAAAGCAAGATAAACAGTAGCTGCAAAACCGTATCGGTATCAAGTAGAAGAAGATTATAAAACGTCATTTTTTTGTAGTTCAAGTTCACTTGAGTTTGTGAAGTACATTGTGGTAGCACACCCAATCGTCAATCGACCAACACATGCCCACGTAATGCAAGCAAAATTCTGCAAGTAAACGAAACTAGCATTCCATTACAATCATCACCACCTATCACTTTTATACACAAAAACCTTTGCCAAAAAGGATTCCATTATTATTTTTCACAAGTTTTACAAGAGAAAAATGCCACAGTAAAATGAATAAATATTATCTTTACTTTCCTCAAGTAATGATGATGATAACTTTGTTCTTAAGTTGCATTCCTCCTACAGCAGCATCAATTATCACGAAAAATATATGCCTACGCATAAAAATTAAATACATCTGTATGCATGCTGATATAATTTTGATCAGTGCACTGCACCATCACCACCGCGGTCATTCCCATGAAAGCTATCATTTTAAGTATTCGTGGAACTTTGGCAAAAGAGCCAAGAAATTTAAGTAAAATAATAATTTGGAAAAAAAGTCACTAAAAAATTCCAAGCACAGAACAGAAAAAGATACATTTATTTTCATTTTTCGTGCAAATATGCACACAATATCTACACAATTGAATAAAAAAGGGTTGATTTGCGATCCAATCCAGTATTCAGTTGTCGTACTTACTGATACAGCTAAACTTACTACTGTGCTGTGCACTCTTTGCTCTCCTTCGAGATATTGTCATAAAGTGAAATGGTCAAGATAATCTCAGGAAAATCTCACCGCTAACATGTAAGATAACAGCCTACTTCATTTCTCCTCGGACATCTCAGCAGGCGCCTACAGACAATGCCCAACAAGCAGAATAACAACAACAATCACAGAAGAAAAAATACCAGCGAGAGAAAAACCACGTAAAAATAGACAAAGAAGCTGACTGACCGAGCAGAAAAAATATGTAAAATAATAATACAATTTCTATAACAAATGACTATAGTAGAATACAGTGTATTCGTTTTGTGATGTCATCCAATGTTTTACACTATTTTACAAATGTAATCTTTGACTTTTTGGACAGAAGGACATGCAAAAAAAATATAATGAATCACTTTTTTCTTCCTTTTAAATATTTCTTGGGAATTTTTAACAGGGAAACACGGGGAATATGAAACCAAATGAAAACTTACTTTTTTTCAAGTTAAAAGCAAAGTTGCCAAAAACCTTTTTATGCATTCCTGCATGAGAGTACTTATGGCTTTAATGTGATATGATATGCATGCTCATGCTCACGAATGGACAGAAAGGGAGATATAATTTTTAAGAGAAAAAAGACATATTTTCGTGCCATGTCTCACCTGGGAGGGCTCCTCTTCACACATCAACTTATATATATTTTGCCGCTTGTTTGAATTCACCTTGCTTGCACACTCAAAATGTATTATGATAAGGCATAAAATTCCTCACAAAAAGCACACTTGCACATGACATACCAGCTTGAATCTCTCCTTTGACGGCGGCAGTAGAATAATACTTTTTTCTGAGGATAGGTAATTTTGAAAGGCAGGTTGTCAATTTTCCTTATGATATTTTTTCACTGAATTCGTAATGTCATTTTAGTATGAACTTGTATCACCATTTCATGTTACACACGAGACAAGACCTTTCCCCACAAAACATAATAAAAGAAATATATTAAATATGATGAGATTTTTCTGTATAAAATCACCAGAAAAAGACAGCGCACACACTCACAATCACTATAAACGTAACATGAACACAAAATTACAATGCTGCTGGTTGGTGGTTTTGAATTATATATGTGTATTCCATCAGCTTTCTTTAGCGTATCACTCACTCATTCATTGTCACTGGTTGTATTATGTACACACATCCATATGACACACCTGTCACGTCACGTCACTCATCTGTACACCTTTTGTAATTCACTTTGCGTATAAAAATGTATATTATATTGTTATGAATTCAATTATTCAGAATTTTTAAAAAGTTTTTTCAATTTAATGATCCGTTGCCCGTCATCTAAATATTTTTGTGCTTCTGCCAGGATGAGATTTACAATGACTCAGGGTGAAATGTCCAAGTTATACGAATTTCCCTGAAATGTAAAATTGAAATAAATTTTGGAATTTATTTTTGATGATGACTGTGACTTATTGGACGGTACTTTTAAAATAATTAGATTTTTTTCTCCTTTGAGGTTAGCCAAATCAAAGTAGACGGTTGGTTTAATGCACTGTATTTTTAAAGCACATACGTAATAAATATATTTTACACATTAACAGCGAAAGACAAACTGATAAATCTTTGAATATCTTCTTTTTTTGTGAAAGAAATGCCGGCATACATGCGCATGAGTCAGTCAGGTCGAGTGAGTATATGAATGACACTGAACGGCAAGCATGGCAAGATAGTTGACTAAAATGTAATGTGGCACGGCATTTACGTTATGAATGGCATCAAAAAAGACATTTTTATAGGAAGATTGATAAATGCGTAAATAGATAAATAGTACGTTAGTTAAAAATTTTCATTAAATAAATTTGTATGTATGCCATGCCATGCCACTCTGGCCATGTGCAAATGAGTGTTGATCTTGCTCTGCTGAGCTCTTTTTTGTGTGTTGGTGACGACATATTTCTTGAAGGCAATGTACTGCTGCTGGACATGTTATAGATTTGATTTTTTTAAAACTTTTATAAACGGTATAGTGGTCAAGATTACGTAAAAATATATATGAGAATATGATAAGCACACAGAGTGATATAGGTATATAGAGAAAAGTAGTGAATGTGAGTGAATACGTGCAATACGGCGGCGGTGACGACGACGATGCTATGATAAAAAAGTTTTATACGGTCACTTTCCATAATATCATCATCATATCATATATCCATAAAAATGAATACTTTTACAAGCATCATTTTGTAATATTGTTTGTACATTAAGAATGTTAGCTTTAGTTCTCATCAGAATCATTACATTTTTACAATCCAAAAAGAGAGTTTTAGAAAGAAACTTTAATTCATTTCATATCCAAAACGAGGAATTTCTGTAATGATGGCCTTGGCTTTGAACTCGCGGGTCACCAGTCATCATCATCATCGTTGGGTCCATTTTTCCATTTATTCATCTTTCTTTACTATATGTACACAATATCAGTATATAATAGTCTGAGAATGAGTACAGAAAAAAGAGAGACAAGACAGCTCCGTTTGTACATTAGTTTTCTTCATCATGATGATGAACTTGAAGTGAACCCTCACTTCATTTTCTCCCATTTTCGTCATCAAAAATGATATGGATTTGAATAAAAGGGATTTATTGAGCCTGCCATTACCGCATTGCAAGCCTCGTGTGGGCTATTATTACTGTTACGTACATTGAAAACTGAACTCATTTGACTCTGTTTTATCATCGCTTTTTTAGTTTCCACACAAAAAGATTATCTCTAGAAATTATACAGTCAATCCGTCGCCCTCCAAAGCAAACAAGCGTATCTCATCGTTTCTGGACACATTAAGTTTCTGTTCCAAGTTATTTAAAACCGTACTACTTTATTAAAATTTAGTTCTTTTACTTTCACCTTCACTTAACATGCTGTTTTTAAAAGTCGACTTGTCCATAATGTATTATGATGACGACGGTAAAAACTAAAGAACCCATAGGGAGAATTTTATAACCAAAGATGCTTGCGCAGAATTGTTGGGTATAGAATCATAAAGCTTAAATATTTTAAAGGACCAAACAGTAAAAACTTACGATTAGTAAACTGTCTCTTTTACTTAAAAATTTAACTTGAGCAGACTATCATCGCCCCTATTCTACTATAAACCATAAAAAGGAAATGAAAATATTTTGGTAGCCCCTATTTGTAATTACGGTATGAGCAACTATTTTTGGAAGGAGACCAACCAAAAAATGCATGTCATCAAAACTTTAAACTATTTTAATACTTTGATAGGGCCCTATGAAAAACTACTATCCGCCAAGTTTTAGTTGCCACCTTCGCTTGGTACCTGCGCCAGGTGGAGAAACGTCCGAAAACCGAAAAAAATCATAAATTTACAACGACTTGGAAAAAATTGCTGAAACTTGGCACAAACATTAGATACTATAATATGTATTCGCATGTGTAAAAGATACAGAAATCGTTAACATTTACCATCTAAAATTAGGAAAAAATAAATTTTTCCCCCTAAAATAATTTTTCAAAGCTATGTGGATCATCAAAGCAGCTCGGTGGTTTTTGTGCCAAGAAGCATTTTTTGTACTCTTTTTAATGAGCCAAACCGAATATGTATTGACGGAGCCATTTTTGAGATACGGCAACTCTTATGAAATTTGACCCAATTTTTTTGAAAAATTTTGTATCGTAAATTCCGATTTTTAAAATATTCCAAGATGAAATGCTATTTTGAGCAACAGTTTGAGTTTTGGACCAATATTTATATGCGTTTAGGCTACTATGCGCGCAAACGCGCTTGCTTTCAGTCAAATATGCATATTTACAAAAATTACCTAGAAAAATTTAAGAGCAAATTAAAACTCAATATAAAAGGTGTTTGGACAATTAAAAATATTGAAATAAGCGTTATTTACGTCAGTTGTTATCCAAAATAGCATTTTATCTTGGAATATTTTGAAAATCGGAATTTACGATACAAAAATTTTCAAAAAAATTAGGTCAAATTTCATAAGAGTTGCCATATCTCAAAAATGGCTCCGTTATTTTTTGTTAGTAATTGCCAGAATTTGAGGTTTCGCCTTTAATGCAAATCGCTTTAAAAACCGTCGCCGAATATGTAAATCGCCTATTTGTTTTCTCTACTTTGGTTTTCACCTAAAACGGTTTCGCTCATCTCACATGTATTTAATTGCAATGCACGGACATCAAGGACAAATCACCTCATTTTTTTTCATAACGTATTGGCTTTGAATGCCGATTGATCAACCAATTATGTAATTGTATCTTATACTTTAGTGCCGTACTTAATTATAATTTGGTAAAAATATTACAAATTTGTTTAAAACACAAAGTACATTTTCGAACAAACTTAGCTAAATATTTAACAGCTAAACTAACAAACATATAGACTTTAGCGTTTATATTTTTACTGATCCTTGGAATTCAGCACACCAACAGATTTTGGGAATCTTGTAAATACTCGAAAGTGTCTTGTATAACTTTCGAAACCATATAATTAATTAATTTTCTGTGTAGTCGCATGGGAAAAATAGCGACGAATAAATTACTATTCCTCTATGAAAATAATATTATGTAGTATATTAGTTACATTTTTAATGGATAATTAATTACAAAATTTCTCGTACTAAATATATTGACGAACTTAGTCAAAATAAACACGTGTAAATCTATTCATTAAATAATTGCATAATTTTGTCACAAACGTTATCAATATTTGCAGAGACTGCACTAATATTCCTACTAAAAAAACAACAAACCCCACACAGAAAACAGTGAAACATGAAAGTCCAACTATGGATTTTGAGTCAATGGCTTGTGGCGGAGCCGTTTTATCCAGATATTTTATATCCGTTGATGACAAGCTTCGTTTCAGGGAAAGAAGATGTTTGGAAAGTTTATCAAACTTAATGGCATCCCCCGATTCCATTAATTTGGTAAATGCCCATTGTGTTTTCTTCGACAGATATCCAGTAAATCTAAAACTTATTTTCGCGAGATTCGCAAGCTCCTGAGTTTTTCTTTGAAAGCAAGCGTACGTTCCATCAATTAAAGCAATGTTTTTGTCAATAATACTAGTAAAGAAGGTATATTTTTCAAAGTAATTCCCAATTCCAATTTTCGTTTCCGCCATATGTCTCGCCATATGACTTATGTTTGTGATTGGAACTTCGTCATAAGCTAAGTAATCAAAAACATTTTGATTAGTCAAAAGTTGGTCAAACATAAGTTTGAACTCATTTGGTAACACATAATAATACAAGAACTCAATAGAATGTTTAACAGGAAAAGAAACTTTGAAGTTTTGTATCATATACCAATGAATATTATATGGAAGGTCACGAAGGCGTGTGCTATCAGATGAAATGAAACTTTGATATATATTGTAGTGGAATGATATTGGGATCAAAAAGCACAAGATCAAACGTCGGTTAAATCGTTTTTCATTTACTGCTTTACCAAGAGAGAACATAAGAACGGAGAATCCTTTTGATAAACTTTGTGTTACAAATGCTATGACAAAACCAGTGGTTACCACAGCAAGCTATGACTGCCAATCTACAATAGTCAGCAAAGTTGGATCATACTTTGTGTAGGTTACGTAATTAACACAAAGCGTAACGGAAAAATATTCCTCCAATACGTCGTAATATGGATGTTGGCTTCCACGACGTGTGATTATAGTTATTTGTTCAAGTGGCGACGTTACTTGAAATAAAAGTCTGAACTCTAGATGCCAGTTAACATTAATTTTCTGCTCAGGTGAAATATTTTCGTCTTTCAAGGTTAAAGAAATGTTAAGTACTCCTTGTAAAGCTGAAAACGCTAACATCATTTTACGATTACATTTGTGAAGGCTTTTCAGCATGGGTGTTAAATAGGTGTGATGTGATATAAAATCAAAGCATTCTTCTACTGGACGAATGTCTACAAATTGATCTATGTATAAATTTATAATTTCCATAAATATGAAGGAAATCTGTATGGTTTGACCATATCCATTGGAATTAAGGGCTAAATTGGAACTTTGAATTTTAACCAGAGACCTGTGCTGTATTGGTTTTAATTGACCGAATTTTAACTCACAAAAGTAGCATAATTGAAGCATTTCATTGTTCAAGTCAAAAAACAATATAGCAACGTGGAATGGCTTGATTTTTAATTTGGGTAAAAAGCGAAGAT
>JAQFXM010000865.1:0-39852 GCA_034693345.1 Entomobrya multifasciata | reverse complement strand
GAATACGATGGTGCGGCTTATGCATGCTATATATGAGGTTTAAAATATGGACTTTCTAAGTTGAAAAAATTATACCCTAGAGTGACCTGGCAGAAGCGTTGTTGTCCACTTCCGTCTTTTCTGAATACAAGACGGTGAGGGCAATCACCGATTTTACAAGAGCAAAACTATGTCTAGCTGGAATTTCCTTGTGGCGTCTGCCTGCCTGACTATGTGCCACAAAAAACTTAGAAGCCTCGATTAGAGGCACGGTGCAAAGTCAAAAAGAATGACTGCTTTGTTTACTTCAAATATTTGAAGCCGCATTTCATACTCACAAAAGTCATATCTCAAAACAATGGGGAGACTTTTTTCTCTGGAGACAGAGATAATTTTCTTATGCCTCCGGAGTATAAGTTGATTGATTGCTGTGATGTAGAGTAGAATAGGAAATTGTACCAGTGACAATTTCTCATTTAGTAAAATGTCAAAATAACATTTTTTCTGGTGCAGTTAAAAGTTAAATCACTCATCATAACAAAAGCAAGCGGAGGAGCGCAGCGCATAGATATGGTGGCACATGTATGCATATTGTTGGTTTTACGCTTTACCCAGTTGATGTTCAGGAGAAAGTGAAAGCATCTCTGTTAATTTTTTATACAAAAACAAAGAAATCTATCTTCTTGGCATTATATTTATCTTTTCATATCTTGACGGCCTCATTTACGATCTTGGATTCATGATGCAATTCATACATTCAGGGATGGTAAATGCAGTAGCATAAATTTTCAAAGAGTAGAAGCCTGGAATTCCCCACCTGAGGGTATTTCTGGAACCTATTTACACAGACATGCATTTAGTGTACCCGCTTTTGCTAATGAGCAAAAAGTTAACAATGTTGCAGGAAATGCAATTGATTAGGTTTAATTATAAGACCACCTTCATTAATTCAATGCTCAAATGAACCAGATTCTGGCTTTTTTTCTAGTTTAAAAAATCATTCAAATTGAACTTTTTTGGTTTAATAGTATTTTTACGTTGACCAATAAACCAAATCATGCACCTTCCTTCAGCCTCGGCCTCAGCCCATCGAATACAAGTTAGAAAATTGAACTTTGCATGTTGTATTCTTACTTTTAATTATTAATATACAAAGGGACAGCAAAATATGACCAGGGATTAAAAAGAGTCCTTAGGCTATACCACATTACAGCTTGACTTGAGAGCAGCTTCTTTCTTCAGATGTCGATCGACAACCTACTGCCGTTTATCATCATGTGTCAGTAATGGTGGCGGTAGTGATACTGGCTCAGCAGTGTGCAAACCACTTCCCATACATTTTTTTCTTTCTAAATCGTCATTATCATTATCACGCATTTATAACTAACTATAAGCAAACTTCATTTCATGACTTTCTTAATGGTAAAAGAGAAGCTGCCAAAGGTTTTTAACACCTCCTCAAGACACCTTTCAACCTAGCAATAGTTGTTTCAACAGGCCACTAAATCACCTAAAGGCTACTCAACCCCAGGAAGATAACTAAAGTATATAAAAAATCTATACAACTCGTCCACCAATATTGCCACCATCACCACCAGTATCATCCTCAGTACCTCTACCTCACCCCCGTCCCATTATCACCACCACCGCCACCATAATATTATATAATGATTAACACCAGGAGAAATTGTATATTAGTTGTGTCTTCGATTAACGGGAAAAGTATAAAGATTCATTGCGTTTTTGACAGTTTAAAATTACTTTGAATGATTGATATTGATCCTGATTTTTCATGGTCGCATGCCGCCAGTTCGCAGAAGCGAAAGAATGTTTGAAGAAAATGAACAGGTTATGATGAGTATGTGTGTGTTTGCAAGATTTTACAACGGGCATATCCATCCCATCATATTATATTGAGCCTTACAATTTTTTTCTTATTTAATAATAATAGCTGATAAAATTGCAGTGTTTTTTGTTGTGGCGAACATTGTTGATTGTCCATCTTCGTGAGTTTGTGGATTATGTACAATTTTTTTGTAGGTTATGCAATGTCGTCTTTCTGTTTAAAAAATGATGGTGGTGACCGTATTCATTTTTATTAACTCTCATGAACTTCATGCACTAATCATATAAGAATTTTTAGCGGTACATCTACTCTATATAGTTTTTTTCAGCAGAAAATAGCTTAGATTGCAATATAACAATAAAAAACCAGATTTTCTTGGTCTGCTCAACAATAAACAAGCAGCCAGGCAGCAAGGGGACAGACGTACAGTTCACAGATAATAGTGTAACCAAATACTTGTGTTTGAAAGTCAAAGAAAATGCCGATATATGTGCCGTTTGTCTAGTGATTTTTTTTGCAATCAACAATATAACACATACAAATGGCTATTGTTGTGTGTCATAACTCATAACAGGAGAATATTGACCGTAAATAATGCAGAACATTTAGTGGTTGTTTCTGCATGAAAAATGTATGCTTGGATAGTTTTGCTATTTTTTCCATTTAAGTTTTTTGAAACGTCATCATGTTATTGGATAAAAACACATCAAAAAAGTATTCTAATGTAATAAGCGTAAAAAGGAGGGGGTTACGGTTTAACGGAAAAGGAAGTGTACAAATGATGTTTTCAACGGTGAACTGCATAATGGTACTTTTCAATTGAGTGCTATTACGGCATATTGCTTTCTTTCTATTTTGTCAATGTAGCTTTCAAAGCTATTTATCAGGTGTCACTGGTCCTGATCCTCTTGAAGTCCATCATATCAGAAAAAGGAATGTAGTGCAAAAGATGCCCATACAAAAAAGGATACAAACATGGACCGTGACACATGATTATTTGCATATCATTTAATAATGAAATAGGAAAATACAAAACAGTGGAGTGCCTTTATAAAAGGAGGAATTATGTGGTGAACGTCCTAAAAATATAATGGTTCAGTTGTTAGATCACGCATACATGTTTTTTCTTCTCCTCTCATCTTCCTACTCTTCTTTTGTGAGTCGAATTATAAATAACACAATTACCATTTAATGAACCAAGTCAACCACAGCATTGCTAAGTATGTATAGTGTATTATCATAATTTATAAAAGGATTATAAGTTGTAGACCAATTCAATGGCAAGTTGAGTATAGAAATGTCAGATTTGTTCAACCGCTTCTGCAGCACTTTTTTCCTGATGCGAAGAGAGATGAATACAAAAAAATCGGAAGATGAATGCCATATTTTTCTTTGGGATATTACAAAGTTTTTTATAAGGCACTTCATGGCTCTTTGTTATGGGAGGATACTTACCGAAGAAGCGGTAGCAGTGGAGGTGACGTAAGTAAATCCTCTTATACGGTTGAGAGGGTGGTTCAATTAAAAAGCAATCGAGCGTTTGCACTGTTTTTTTTGTACCAGGATTTTTTGGCATTGATACATTACACGCACCGAAGTATGTATAGAGTGACCACTTGTTGTCTTTGTATTTAATACACAAGAGAATCTCATTGGGAAACCTGGACATTCGCGACCGACATGAGAGGATAAAATTACGCCTGTTGTTTACGCATGGCTTTTAAACATTAGTCATCATCATCCATTTTTTGTGCAATGTAAGAGGAAAAAGAAGCCGTTAGCAACTTGAGACGGAGAAGGGGTAAAGTAGTAGAGCAGTAAGAGTAAAGAACTACTCTCTAAGAAATTACAAGTGTAAGAAACAGTTGACTTTCTCTAAGAAAGAGATGTATTCATGACTCATATTTCAAAATGTTATCCACAATACATAATATACATGCATGCATAATATAAAGGAATGTGTCTAAACAAATATGTTCATTTGCCTTTTTGATCAAGGTTTTTTATATAACTCTGGTAAACTTGATTTTTTACAGGTGGACTGCAACTCAGCAATCAAAAAGTGAGCAAAAACTCTGGCGAAGCGGGAGGAACAGGTGAACAAGCCGTTGAAAAAATTAAAGAGTATGAGAAATTGGTAGCGAGTGACGTCCATTCCACAACCAGACACAATTCATTACAACCTGGCCTGTCAAATGTGAATAGTGGTGGTAACTTCTCGTCTCCTTCTACATCAACTGCTAAAGGCATTATCAGTAGTAGCAACAACACTGAAGTAATTAATAATAAGGAAGGCACTACAGATACTACCGACAACAATAAAAATTACGACGGTAAAACCAACAACAGCAGTAGCAGCAGGCTTACTTCATCGTCAACCTCCTCAAACTCTTCTTGTACAGGTTCATCTTCTGTGGCAGTTACATCGGTGACTTCTTCTCTTGTCAAGAACTCATCTGAATCTACTGCTTTTGGTGGACCGACAGGGAAAAATGCGGATAGTAATCAACAAACTGGAGATGACAGAATCAGCAGCAGCATTAGTACCAGTTCTTCATCTTGTCCCCGACAACAACACAACAAATGCAGCATTTCTTTTGGGAATGATCCTCAGCTTGACTCAACATTAGTAAAAGGCACTACTACAGCCTCTTGTAGATCGTCCTCTTCTGTTGGCGAAGTAGTCGTAGTGGTAGACGCATCCACTAAACCAGAATCGCTTTCATATTTCAAGGGCAACTCGCAGCAGCAGACACTTTTGTCATCATCATCATTAGCGCAAGAAAACGAAGAAGCTGCAACTTCCAGTTCCTCGTTGTCCCAAGAAGCAGCATCAGCACCAAGACAAGCAGGTAATCAAATGTTTTATTAGTCACTAATACCCCTCATAACTTCTGTTGCTCGTCATTTGATGATCAAATGCCATTGACTTTTGCACATTAAAATCTCATAAAATCCTTCTTGTCCAACTTGTTTATCTTGTAAAGTCATCTAAAAAAACCACGTAAGTAACGTACGACGAAGGATGACTCTTTTGCTCTCGATAAGTTATACTTGTGATTTAGCAAAATGTGATCGGGAACAGGCTTTACAATGAGTACAGACATAGGTACGTCTGCGGCTGCGGCTATAGGTGTACATAATTTACTCTCGAAAGATGAAATGACCCAAACGAATAAAAAATCATATTGAATTTTGCTTGCTCATAAATATCGCAAAGTTGTTACAGCTTTTTGTTCACTTCATCATCATGATCATCATCAAGCTTATTCACAAACAACTAAACATGGCCAATTGGTAAGACATGAAGACAATTTAAAAGAGCAAAAATCCAACTCTTGCTATTTACAACAAGTGGCAAATAACGAGAAACAAAGTAGCAAAGCAAGCAAGGCTATTTTTCCTTAGAGGGAAAGTCAACTTAACATTATCGTAAATCTACAGAATGTGCATATTTACGTAATCAGCAGCAGTATCAACATCATCATCGTCATTTCCACTTCATTTTGACCAACACTGCTCAAGATCATAATATATTTTGCATGTTTTTTAAAAGGGAGCTTGACATGATTCTGCAAAGCTACAACAATAACTTTAAAACAAGCGGATTGTGAACAAAATGAAAACGCAATTTTTATGTTGTCCACTTAATCATCATTGCTGTCGTGAAAGGTGTTGGGCCATTTTGATTTGATTTTCATAAGATTTGCGTTTCCCTCCAAGGGAGGTAGATACATGTCTAATCAGTCCCAGATCAAGAAGGAGATTTATTGATGTGTTTCTAGACTAAATTTTATTTGCAGATTTAAAGCGCGATGTAAGCTACTTTTTAGGTATTTTATATATCGTATGGTTTGGTTTGATCTTCAAAAAATTACCAGACCAGCTGGACTTGCCTAAATGATTGCATAATATGATCATTATTAAAATCATCATTATAGTCGTCAGAGATATAGTACATCATACAAGGCCAAACCAAGTTCATTGTTCATCATACAAGTAAAGAGAATGGGGCGATGGTGTATCTCTTGTCAAAGCTTATATACCAGTGCAACCCGTTGTTGTACAACAGGTCATTGAGATAAACTAACAACACTGATTTGATAATAAAATTCTTTGCCAGGACAGTAACAGTTTTTGATGCTGATAGTGTCTAACCGGTAGGGCCCTATTTGTCGTGAAAATTAAGTTCATGACATTGTAAACGCCTTTAGGGCTTCACTTACTGCAGTCATTGCATAATAATCTAATATCCGTATAAAATTAAATGAAATATCTTAGTAAGCACATTATTTACTTCTATCATTCCGTTCATGTCACTTTCAAAAAAAAATTCATTCAGGTCAAAAACAGTTGGGCTTGTTTGCTGGTCAATAACAGCAAGAAATGACTTCTTCACTTAAAATACCTGAAATTATTGCAATGGCCAGACTGTGCTATTTAATAATTATATTAAGATAATAGGAGCGGATATTTGTTACTTGAGTTTGAGTTTGAGTAGCGTTAAGAATCTTAACTTCAAGCTTGAGAAGATATGCATAAGATATTGCACGATAGTTGGCTAAAAGAATACGTTATGTTCCTTATTCCAATCCAACTTGTCAGAAATGTCATGTACATTTTTTGGGTGCGCTGGGCTGGGTTTGTGTCATTGCGAAGAGAGATGTTTATTATCATTTGATGGAACTGACAGTGAAACAGATCATGCGGAGAAGATTGCCATTTGCCCAGATCCTTATAATTTTGTGGGAAAGTATGCTGCAAAATTTTTTCTGATACTAACTTAATTGAGCACTCCATTTATGTATCTCAAATAATGTGACGTATTTTTGTGATAGTGATGATATACAGTATATTGTACATGTGAGGGAGTCGATAATAATTGAGCGTTATTTATGAAATCAGTCGAACTTCAACCTTGATTGTTTACATGAAAGTGACTCATTGTCAAAGAGAATTTTTTGATTTACAGTTTATTTGCTTTTCACAGAACGGTAGTCCCGTAGGGAGCTTTTGTAATTGATTAGTTATTACATGAAAAAACCTACTCCAAAATTTTGGATACAAAATGCAGCAGTGAAGTCAGTAAGGTGATGTAATTGTTAACAGTTGAGCTTTATATGTAGCAAAGATGAAAAAAGCGAAAAGGAAATCTATGATTTTTTATTCAACAAAGTATGTTCGCAATGGTCAAACGGTACAACTACGCATGTCATTGTGTATGTTTGCGCGTAATAGCTGTAGACTTGATGTTTATTGTAATGTGAATTTATTGTTGCATGATACATATTTACGAGGTTTGTTCAGAGTTGAGAATGTGCCCACGCATTGTTTTTTTGAGATTGGAATTTAATTGGCTTCAAATCAACGGTCAACCTTCAGTTGTCTTGATAAGTTTCATTTATTGATTTAAAAGAAGTTTGGCAAAGTGCGCACATGCAGAATATTATGGCACCACCGCCATCGCTTTCATCACTTGTCAGCAGCAAAAAGGAGTAATGGACGACAATGGATTTTTCAAGAATGTAATCATCATGTTTTGCGTGCGTTTAGGTCAAAATAATGTTTGTAAAGGAATGGGGTAAATTAAGATTTTTGAAATATTTCACTTTACTATAACTGACCTAGAGAATGTAGTTCACGTCGATGGGCCAACGATAATGGAATTTTAATAGTTTTTAAAAGTTGCAATCTTGCTGAAAATAATCTCACGCAGAAAAACAGGTGTCTAAATCGGTTCGGCACTTTTTTCACTCATACGTATTTATAAAAACGTGTAATAATGTAGTAATATTTTCAATTACCTACATAAAAATGACTAGTCAGGTATCTCTGGTCAGATATCCAAGTGTGTGTTCTTGCAAAAATTTATTTCAAGATGCGCATTGTGCATGTAAGCTTATATTTTTGATTACTTTGCGCATTCATGTTGTTATGATCTGGTTTATTGAGACGTTTATAAAGGGGAAACCCGCCTCTTTTATAGCAAGTTTATCGCCAAAGCAAAGGAACTCTATTTGAAATGACAACTTTATGGGTGGCATATTACAACTTATAACATTATTACAAAAATGTACACACGTAATACACCAAGTTACGGTACATTGATTGAATTTTAATTTTTTAATATTTTCTTCAGCATTTTTCTTGTGTCGGATTCAAGAAAACAATGTTTTCTACATTTTTATTATTTATTCAGAAAATTGGATTGTTGACTTGACGGGATTCGTGGTGAAGAAAAGGTAGATAAATTTAATGATTTATGAACTCGACTCTCGACGAATTCTCTCAAGAGCATACATACATGCACATATGATGATTATAATCGGTATAATGACAGAGGAGCAAATAATACCTACCCAAGTTATGGGACTATGTTATAAGTTTTCAATTTTCAGAGAAAATTGATTTCTTTTCGCAAAACAACAACTCATTTATTTCTGTTAAGAAAATACCAATTCAATTGTCATTTTTACGAGCAACTCCTGTATTCAATATCAACATGACCTAGCGGATTGGATTGAGTACGCGCAAGTGGAAAGATATATAATGACACTTTTTTCGAAAGTAGGTGGCTGCGATACTGCTGGCGTCACACTATCCACCGACTTACCAAAGATGTAGTACATGTTTGCTGTCAAAATGAAGCATCATGAGGCATCTACCATTTTCTGCAGTGCTTGCTAAAATGATTAAAAATGTGAAGTGTACAGAATGGAGCAAGTCTTCAAGATGTAAACTGGGGTGGAGTAAGAAATCAGTTAGATGATTCAAAATGCAATGTAATGCAGCATTTTCCTTGAAAGGTTTTAGGGTTCATTTGATACAGGGAACAGTTCATTGTAGTCGTTGTTTTTCAAGTAAAGTCGCACGAATTAAAATTTCACAGAGCAACCAGGAAAGAATACTGTCAATTGAATTGACAGAGCTGACCTTTTATATTCTAAAAAATCAATCATGATGCGATAATACACCGAGTTCTTTGAAAACGGGATACACTTAATGTCTGTTGTGTCACTAGTTTTTTAAAGGAAATTGTATGGTTAGATGAGTTAAAAGCTTCGAGGATACCCCCGCCTAAAATTAATTCTTTCTCATTGGCTCCGTGTAATCAGGGTCAAGGAAATCCTGTTAATGAGATTACACTATCACATACCAGATCATGAATCATATAATCACATTTTATAAAAAGCAAGTGCAAGATGTTCAATGATAAATATACGAACACTTTCGTGTGTGTCAGCATTCTTAATAATTTCTCTTGAAGATATTATACTCTCCCGATTTGGAAATTAACGGCATGCCGGATAATAATCAAAAATTCAAATTTACTGCACCAATCCTTTATCAATACGCCGCTCTTATATGGTCTTGTAATTGAAAACCTATGTGCACACTAGGTACTTGTGTTACTCTTTCCCCTCTTCTCTCAAAACTTTAATCTCCAGTAAAGAGGGGATTAAAAGTATTCATTTGTCTCTGGGCGGTCCCATAAACAGCTAATTACATGTTCAAGTAACCAACTGGTCACTTACAGGAAACAGTAAGCTTTTCTCAGCCTTTCTTAGAAATCTCAGTTGTAAAAATGCTTTGATGTTGATAATCCTGTTGAAACCCATCGTTTTTTTATCAGTTTTGTGTTCGATTTTAAAATGTATTTAATTCTTCGAGTGTTTTATTTTATCTCGTTGAACGAATGCTAAAAGATAAGGAGTAAGCGATTAGTTATTTGTCCCCAAGCTTCTCTTTCTTATCGTATCATTACTATTACTGAAAATAGGCTAAACAAAATTATGATAACTTGTCACCGAATAAGTTTTCTCGCTTACTGTACTTTTCGGATTTGTCAGCTTACTTGACAATGAACGACCAAAAGAATGTGGCACACAGTCAGCAGAGTGAGCCTTCATGTGAAACTTTTTTGCAATGTCATCTTCAAATAATATGCCTGTACATTTTTTATGTAAATACGTTATGCATTTGGCAATCTAATTAGATTATGTTACTGCGTTGCTGCCACAGAATGGAGTAGATAGTATAAAAGAATATCACGAAATTCAAAATTGGAAAATCTTTTACAGTTGCAAATAGCTTAAGAGATAATAAGAAGCATTACAACAGTAAGAGTGATGAGACGAGGGGCAAACTTCCGTTACTTTTCCTGTGTATGGGTCAAATTAAATTTTTAGACAAATTGTTGACAGGAATCCTTTTAGTAATAAACTTGAAGATTATTCGTGCGATAAAAAAATATGTGTCTCAAGCATAAAATGCATTGTAGTCTACCACGTACAAAATATAATTTCGACCGTGTAAAGCTTGTCTTACTTTTTTTTGTGAAAAATGCATCTTTTTGAGTCATTTATTGTTATGAGATCCGTGTTCACTCACAACCAGTAGTGTAGTGCAGTAAGTCATCCTTGTCATTATAAATTTCAGGATGTCTTTTGCTCAGAGAAACACAGTAGCACAAAAAAAGTTCAATAAAATAAGGAGTCCATTTCAGATGACAATTGTCAGAAATTCACAATTCACGTTTTGTGTAATAATATATATAACCACACATTGTAAATGCCATGCCATAATACTCACCGACAAGTAGTCTGGGTGAGTTTAAATGGCACTTTCCTTATTATTAACTCAACAAAGTTTACATCTAAAGTATCAAGTCATATCAAAAAACTATCCGATTTATAGCGTATTGTTGATGCGCGTACGTGTATACCTCCCTTTTCCTTACACGCTTCATTCGATTATATTCGTCCTTTCTTATGGCATTGCTGAATGGTATCACCATCATGTCGTATCATATCATCTCTAGATTAACAAAAAACCAGTTGTACTATAGCTCAGTTTCAGTTATTGTTACACTGCCACTTCTAAACATAGTGTGTGATTACTATACAAAAAAAGAAAATGAAAAATTACGGAAATTCTTCAGATTTGATGGTAAAAATGGTTACCTATTTCCCAGAGACAGTGAAGAAATGAAAGAATAAAAAAACGAGACTATGTAGTCTTCGCTCGGGAGGAAGATAAGAAGGTTGGCTCAATTTGACTGATTGCATGGCAGGTTTGTATTTGATAAGAAAGCGGACGCACACTCAACGACAGACATGAGCAAGCCATAAGCGATCCTCTTCTTATTGCTAGTTTTGTAAAGCATTTAGTATGCTGCAATATTATTATAGCAGTGCAATAATAAGTAGAAATCTTATTAGTGAGGTGAAGCTAGTAAAAATGTAATACGTTACAGGATTAACACACATACATTATTAGGTAGGTATATAATAGGCACGATACAAAGTGTACCTATTTTACAAGAGACACGTAAAATATTATATTCATACAGCCCCTATATATCTTTATATAACAGAGTAGAAATCGACGACCATTGTTGCTCTTGTCTTGTTATTTCATTTTAATAAAAAAAGGTTGTAAAATTGTTTAGGATGCACGTGATTCTTGGAACTACACACAGGATTATTACTATTATTGCAGTTTCTTGTCAGCTTGTCACTGACAGAACCTTTTAGGATTACATTATTTGTAAAAAAAGTACTAATTTTCATTTATTTAAAGTGTTTTTTGTCGTAACGAAATGGGTTTTAGAACACAATTTGTTTCAATGAATGATGTATTTCTTTCATTTGGTTTGTGAACGTAAAATTTTCAACTGTATAATTTGAAATTCATACTATGCACATAAAAAGGAGGATCATCTTGTAAAAATAAATTATCTTGTTTAGCAAACGGTAATTACTGATTTCTTCCAATAACCATTATGACTTTTTAACCAGGATCTTATACTGTAACTCCACCTTTAAAAATCAATTAATTTTCAGAACCGAAAATAAATTATTTTCAAACGGTTTCTTTCGTCACCGTCCGTATAATTATTGCCATCATAATATACGTTGAAGTCTTATGACTGATGGATGGTTATTCATGGTTAAGTGTAAGGTCCTGTCACGACAAGATGTTTGAATGATTACTATTATATTGTGTGCAAAAAAGTGCTCAATTGGCGTGTAATAAATGTATGTAATTACTTGTTTTTTGACTTTGGAAAAACCAACATTGCTCAAATTCAATTAACGATAAGGTATGGTGATGATAATGGCGATGTTCCTCGACAAAAATATCCAACAAATGCGGGTGCTTCAGTATAGTAACTTGGGATCATGTTTGAAACAAGATAGATGTCCACTCTCTACAGAAATTAAAACCGTGTATTACATGACCAATAGCAATTATTTTACTGTTGTAACTTGCAGTAAGAACATCGAACGTTGCAAATTATTTTGCACAGTTCTTCGAAAACGCAATATATTGCAGACTGCAGTTAACCAATGAGCTAATCGAATCGAGCACTTAATGACTGAAGGGTCAAGCTTTTCATATTGACAGGTTTGGCATGTTGTAATTAGCTGGATTGCGTTTTTCATGGTAATTATCTCAGTAAAAAATTGCAAGTCAAACTGTGAGATAACCCAGAAATGACATTAAGACTGTGTAAAAACACATTTTACAGTATACATGGTCTCCTGTTGATTAACTGGATTTTTAAAATTAAATTAGTCGAAGTCGAAAATCCGACTAGACGAGACACGTTTTAATCGAATAATGCACACAAGAACAAGAGTCCCAGATTTTCTCAAAACTGTAGTTTGGTTAATAGTGTGCACGACAGCATGACTCGATTTGTTGATAAAAATCTATTTTTTAGTATTGCCTTAGGCTTATTTTTCGTAATGAAAATAAAGCAACACATATTTGAAAAATGGCATCATGGAAATTTGAAGGAGTTAAACAAATAATGCTCCGATAACGTAAAGTAAGTAAATCATATATTTTTGAACAATGTAATTCTTGGGTAAAATGATCTCATAAAACGTTGACGCATTTGTTTTCTCATCTCTTCACCCATCGAAATCATGATTGTCGTGATATTTGTATATCTGTTGATATTGATAACTAGACCATAAATGAATTTTCAAAAAAAAATTGAACTTTCTATCATTACAAGCCAAACAATGTTGTACACATGTTGTATTCCACATTCCTGCAAAACAAAATTGTTCAACTGGGCTTATGACCTGTGTGTGTACAATATGAGCAGAGTGAGCACAACTCAGCTCCCACAATAACTTGGATATTGAGACAGCTCACCTGAATATGAATATCGAATCAATAAAAATCCAGTTTTGATAAAGATTCTTCAGTTGGATAAGAATATTCATAGATTTTTCGTGAAAAAATAAGTACAGCTATGTACATATTCTCTCGTATTGAATATTTTCTACTTTTTCTTATAGTTTTGATGATATATCATATCAAAGTTGCTGAAGAGTATATGAAAATTCTAATTTTTATGATGGAAATTGTATACCAAAAGCAATAAAATTACAGTGTATGTACTCTTGATTCAGAAAGGTTTATAATCATAACTAAGCGATAATCTATCCCTCGTGGTCATTGTGTTTGTTTATTCATGACATTATCTTAGTGCATTATTGAATCCGCGTTTCTCACTTCGTAAAGCAAGAATTCGTACAAGGTTCTATTTCTCTGTAGCTTTATTGAACGGTTGACTACATACCAATTTTTTAAACAGATGAACTCGTACTTTGAAATGGAAGTATGTGTTACATGCTAAAATATGCATTAGTTTTTTGAAAAACACTAATATAGTGCGCTCATCACCACAAACTTCGAAAATCCTTGTATTTTCATCTTTGCTATTCTTATTGTGCTATTGAGCCAAGCCCATTTTTTATTGATACTTTTGCACTTTCTCACAATAAATACAAGTTGAGGGACTACAGCAATCTTCATTTCATTATCACTCAAATCCAGCAATCGTCTATCTATCAGTCGACTGATGTAAAGGTAGACTGCAGTCTTTACACCTTATATGAACTTAACCGCCTTGTGAATTACTGCGATATGTTGTCCTGCTAGGGTTAGTGCAAAAAACACAATATATCACATTCTTATGCCAAGATTTGGCTTGTTACACGAACATATTTTGTTTTTCGTTCATTCATAAGAAAATTCCATTCACAAAAACAATGTTATGCAAAAAATATGATGATGATTAGATACACCTACTTTGTTCATGTATTATGAACAGTCATATCTGCTTGTAGTTTTTTTTGCATGAACAATATCAACTTGGTAAACAATTACCCCATCATTATAAAACATGAATAAAAATGCAGATGACCTATCATACCCGGATTGGATAATAATAATCATTCGTGTTACGACAACGAACCTCGTGAAGTTAATAATAATAGAGTGCTGGTTTCATTTTTCCCAGCTTGTTTATAAGGTGAACAGCAGCAGAAGTAACATCATTACCACATAAAGTTAACTGTGTGATATGGCTGAATGAAATTGTGTTTTTTTTTTTCTGTACAATATGCGGGCATACAAAAAAATTGGTGCCTAAGTGCATAAGAATGTGATCTTGACTTGTTTCCTTCAACTTGATTTTTTACCTGAAAATGATGTTTTCATGTTGCTGAACTTATTCTTCGTATCATGTTATAAAACACACCTTCTCGATCGATGTGGACATATTATCATATAAATACAATATGAATATCAAGAAACTGACCCAGGCAAAAGAAGAGGCTGATGCTGATGCTCATCCTATTGTTATAATGGACATGGGCATAACATCATCCTCATCTCCCACCACCAGTACCAATACCCTCATCACCATATCTTGATGTAACCTGTCTTAAATCCTTTGTACAACCGTCAATCATCCAATAATGCCTCGTACTTTACTCTTTTCTCATCAACTGCAGCTGTGTATGCATGAATTGGATATTATAAGTGTATTTTTTTCAAAATAAAAAATGTTGCTGCTGCCTGTGCATTTAATGAGCTAATTGTATAATAGGAGTATAATTTTCAATCTTCTTGACTGATCTTTTGCAATAATTTTATTGGCAAAAAACTAAAAGATTCAAAAGCCGTGTCTACATAAAAGTTTTTTTGCGAATAAATAAATGGATACGGTACATTTTAAATGGATGTTATATTGATTGCATGCTGGGTATTAATGTTAACGTTTCATATTACTCTAAAATAGACGCTGATTGTTGACACTAAACAAGTCAAGTTTACAATATAGTTATATTAGAGGTAAAGACGACAAGACTGAAGTCAGGTTAAATCTCAAGTTTATGTAATGGCTCAACGGGAATTATATATCTAATTGTAGTGTGCAAGCAAAAGTCATCATAATCATACTTACATTCTTTACTGTGTATCAAACAGTTGGCTAGTCTTTTCAAGAGATTTTTTTGGAGTTAAATATAATATTGTTCTTGTCGACCTTTTAAAATGAGGTGCCTATACACCTGTTTTTATTGGAATTACGCATATCGTAATTCCAATTTTATCATGCCATTCACCTCATTAAAATTATTATTATGGGTATAATGTGATAGGTAAGTTGTGCTTTTCTCTTCTCTTTAAATTTGGTTTTGATCAAGAGAAAAATTCCTCGTAAAATATTAAACTTGAAACAAAAATACAAAGTTTTCACGAAAAACAGGTTCTTCCCTTGAATTTTTTATTGGTTTTCTTTTTTTATTAACTTTTCGTTCCTTGGTACATGGTATTGTAATAAGAAACTTTTAAAAAATGTGAGCTAATATTGACCATTATTACAACTACTGGATTATTTTTTTGATTGTGGCTATTGTTCTCTTGTAAAGTAATAACTGTATGAAAGGGAAAGAATATTATTGATTTTTATACAATAAACTGAGCTACTGTTGGATTAGGATTTTGGGTATCTAAAACTTTAGAATTTACTGTTGTTTGTTAGTCAGGTCGTGAAATACGTGAAAGCTGCGAATTTTTAAAACACACATAATGCCACAAAGTTTTATACATTTTAAAGTTTCTCATAAAAAATGTCATTCGAAAATGTCAAATGATAAATGTGAGGTGATATACGCAAATACATTGTTGTTTTTCATACAATGCAAGTTTTTTGCATTTTATGCATATACATAAGATGAAGATGAAAAGAGACTTACGTCACCTCATTGTTTGTGAAATCGAAGTAAATACCGGGAACCCGGATATATCAAACCCTTTGTTAAAAGCCATGCCCATAAAATATAAATAATGAAAAAATTGGCTTGATTTTAAGATTCTGATTCTGAACTTAAAATTATGAAGAGATGAACTTTGCGGAAAAGTACAAATTGGAATTTCGTTTTATCTTTTTACATTCTCTGGAGCTCGTGTCAGAGCTTTGTTTATTACACTTAAAGATAAAAGTATAAGTTTCCGTTAAATAGCTATGACGTAACAAGTAATAACCCTTTCTTACTAGCTGGCTAACAATAATTTCAAGCTCAAAAAACCGAATCTCAACACTCGAAACTTGTTAGAAACAAAATAAAAAATTGTTTGTTTATATGCTGCTTTAAAGGACAATAACACGAACACAACAACAACAAGTGTTCACAAAAAAGTTCTGTCAAAATCAATATTCAACAAGTTTGTACCCTTTAACTTGATGTGTAAAAGATGTGATCTGAGTGGAATGTGTTCATGATGATGACCGCTGGCCACTGAGTATGCAGCATATAGGCAGCCAGGAGTCAATTCCTCGTCATTGCGTAACAGAGCAGACACATTTTTTCTTCAGCATTCCAATACGTCTTCAATTGTTCAAAAGCTCATAATTTTGTTTTCTTTCAAGATCATTCTTACCAATTTATTTTATAGGATGATGGTGTTACTGAAAAACGTTAGGCTGGGTTTTCCTTAGGTAAACCTATATAGTAAAAGGTATCAGCTAGTTGTATACATACTACTGTTCATAAACATTGCGATATTCTATAAACTAGCGCTACTTTTTTTATTCTCTGTGCCTGCGTCCACTTTATTATATCATTTCATGTTTTAGTTTTATAGCCTATATATAAAATGATGACTAGGTCCGTCATCATGTTCATGATGTTGACTTGACGGCATTCGTAGCTTCAGTAGCCTACTTACGACCGCCATAAATACGCCACCGTCAAGAAACATTGTAGGACTTTTTTTCTTGAATATCTTTAAGCAAATAAAGGGAGAATAGGAGCAACCTTGACACTTCGATAGTGATAACGGGAAAGCTGCGATATGATTGTCTGACACGTTATTACACGGTATAATAATAGCGCTAGTATTATGAGCAAAACTTGTGTGCTGGTTGATTTGGTATGTTTTATAAACTATAATTCATGATTTTTAGTGTAGACAACTTGAACCCACTTTTATATTACACTTTAAAAAATTTATATTGTGCATACCGGAGTCATATAAATGCTATACATATGCAAGCATTGTATAATCACAAGAATGAATATATATATGGCTACGTACGGTCTAGTAGAGAAAAAATGCCGATGAGATGGGTTCAGTGACAACCCAATAAATACTAATCTTGTGAAACTTTTTTTAAAGAAGAGAATCTTTTCTTGGACGCTTCGATTTAAGATGTGGATTTGAGGATGAGGGACTGATGTGATGTGTTTCGTTGCGAGAAATATTTATTGAGTAGAAAAAATACAGAGATTTGAGATAAGTAGTGTAGTAGTAGAAATCGTAGTACAAAAAGAAGTAATCATTTCTTGAATTCGTTTTTTTTTGTCTGGTTGGTCACCCGTCCTGTCCCTTTTGTAACCTTATCATCTTTTTCACATAAACTTATTGTGTGCTTATTGTAAACTTTCACGAAAAACTTGTACAAATTCTAAACTCCAAAGTCTTGTTGTTATATGACATCAAGTCTTAAATGGTAGAGATGAATCTCATCATATCATAATTATACCATCATAATCATCAAATACACTTTGTTATTTCTTGGATCTACTTATCTGTATTTGTAGTTTTTACTACGGTCCGTAGTCCACAGTCCATAATAAACATTTAAGGCGTGTGATGGGATGGAAAGAGGAACGATATTGCATTGCACATGGGAGTTACATTATTACACAGAATTACGCAGTTACAAAGAATTATGTATATAAAAAACCTTTATGATGAACCGCAAGATGTGCATTCATGCATACAGTTTGTTTTCATTAAAGGAACTATTGCCTATAATGGTAGTAAACATGCTTAGTTACTTTACTAGAAAAAGTAAGCCCGCTCAGCCAGCCACACCATACCACCACTTTTCGGTCGGCAATCGACATCGGCAGTTTTGTTTCATTTCATTCCGTTTTTATTCTACTTTATTTTATTTCATGGGAAAAAAGAAAATCGTCAAAGTCAAGGCAGCCTTCTTCGGTGTACCGTAAGCAAGGTTGTTCATTGCAAGATCAAAATGAGTGTGGGTACACAAGTGCTCTTTACTGCATCAAAAACTCACTACTGTACTCGAATTGCTTCTAGTTTAGCTTGTTGCACAAGTAGGAGTTCCATTAGAGCAAATAATAAAGTTTAAAGTAAGTTGCCCCAAGAGAAAAAAATGGAACCTTTTGTCGGCTTCAAGTCAGAAGAAGAAAAAATGATGAAAAAGAAACGGCAGCATAGTCAACTTGGAATATTTTAGTTTACTACATTGCATTGCTAGTCGATTGTACGCATACAGGTATTTTACATCATCAAATCATATTGACTTGATATTATTATCGGTATCGGTTCGGTACTGTACTGTATTGTACTCCAAGTTCAAAGTTAGGTAACAAAATAGATGTATGCCAAGTAATAAAACTTTTTTCTACTTAATTTATGTATACATTTATAAATTGGCTTGTGTTCTCTCAATGAATTGCCCCAATAATGCAGCAGCTTTACTTTTCTTCTGAGAAGTTCTCTCTCATCATCCAAAAAATGAATGAATAGAAGAGAAAGAGAAGAATTTTTCTTTTTTCGTCTTATTTTCTTCGTACAACTTCAGGGAAAAAATTGGAAAACTTCATTTTACATCCCAGTTTGACTGCATATCAAGAGAGACATGTAACGCTATATTGTTATTGCTTATTGTATAAATTGCACGTAACATCTCTCGTCCCGACCCGACTTCTGTCTATTGTTTATACCCTCGAGACCTTTTTGATATGGTATAATATGAATGAACTTGTTGTAATCGGAATGATTTTCGAAAAGTGCAAGCAGCAGCGCCATGGATGCTTAAACCAAATTATTTTCAAGGCAGTGCAGTGTTGCTCGTTTTTTGTAATTCTAAGCCATTCTGGGTAATAGCATTATTGCACAGACAATAATTTCTTGCAAAGTTCATGATTCTCTACTTAAAGAAAAAAAGATCATGATATGTCGTTCTCTTTTTGTGAAGATATGTTGTATAGTAAGTAGTAGTACTGCCAGACAGAGGGTATCTAGTCGCAGCAGCTTTTCTCACATGCAACCAAGAAGGATCAGTGCGAAAGACGCTGATTTATTGGTGATGTCTCAAACGAACACGATTGCAGTTTTTTCTTCTTTTGCGAAAGGAGTCAATCATGAAGAAAATTGGATTTGCGATGCTTATATTGCCTATTTTTATTTGAATACTACGATAAGTAACTAGACATGAATTGCATACAATACTTTTTTTTACATTCACAACAAATTACACAAGAGATATGTATAGTCATAGCCAGTATCACTATCAAATCCATAGAACATGATCTTTTTTTATGGTAGAACTTGTGTACATGTGTAAAAGGCTGAGAAGATGTATATATTTTTATTATTGCATTGTAACTGTGAAAGGATTCAATTTCAATTGATTCAAGTCAAGTCCATCAATAATGGGATTTCATCTTGTAATTCTGCTGACTCTGATACGATGGAAGGTCACCATTTTATAAAAATGGGTAGACAAGACAAGATGCATTCTCATCAGAGACACTGCACAGATAACAGTCAACAGTAAGTACGCACATGAATCATCATCATCCTGAATTAAGGAAGAACCGAGTTATTTGTCTCCCATCCACCACGCAAAATGTCCATACAATACATGCTGTCAAATGTACAGATTAATGCAGCTGTTTTTTTTTCATAAAAAAGTTAGATTGACGATTGGGTGCTCCTAATAAAAAACACGTATGCAAACGTGAAATGAATAGCATTATACTGTTGTCACCGTCATCTATGTCTTTGGTATTTTGAGGAATTTTCTATTGTTCGATTGATACCTTGGTCAATTAATCATTCGATTTTATATTGATAGTTATTATATTACAGCTTTTATCCAAGCTGAAAATTAATCAAGATTATGCGACGAGGTAAGCAGGTATGTTATATGGGCCTTTATCTGTGGTACACCTTTTCAAAAAGAAGCAAGTTCATTCGAATTTATCGTTCAGTTGCATATGTATTTTCATTTTTCATTTCATATATCCCAATAAAAAGCAGTACATGACATGCCATGCAATATGGTATCAAACAGGAAATTCCTGGTCAGTTTTGGGTGCCATATTGTACCATAATTTATCTACATGGACCGTTCGTTTTTTGCTACAAAAATTCAATAGGGTTTGCTAAAACACGAAAAATGGCTATGGAACATTAACACGTAGCACACTTGAAGTTCATTGTTAAAGTAAAACATTTCGAGAAAAAAATAAGCACTGATGCTGTCGTTAATATCAAATTAAATTTCAACTTTAATTGCTGTAGATTCTGGGATATATAAGATAAAAACAAAAAATCCTTTTATGTGTGAAGAATATGACGGTAAGGACGATGATAAATGAATACAATGAACTTTACTGTCAAAAATGTAGCTGTTCTTGAGAAAAGTTTTAGTTAGCTTCGTACAAGCTATGGACGTTCAGCGCAGCGTTGTACCGAAATACCCCACATTTTTTTATGCACAAGTGTACCTTTTGGTCTTTGATTTTTTCTCTTGTGTGACTACCTTGCTTCTAATAAACGAATTTGTTTTTGTTCTGTCTGTGGGATTGTGCTTTTGCGTATCATTCGAAATCTAAAGACATAAAAAATTATTGTGAGAAAAAATTCGCATTCCTTACCGAAGCGATAACAAAAAGTATTCAGCCTTTTTTCTTTCATACACATTTCACGACCTTGCCTTGTTAAGTGTAAAATTGGTGCACATTCCTAACGGAAGAGTTCCTGCTTGTCTCCCTGTTACACCTGCCTTTTTATGTATCAACTTTTTTGCTCCAAATTTAATAGTTCATAAAAATGCATGCATTTACTAATAATAATCTCTGCAAACGAATGCAACAATGAAACGTCATGCACGATTAGCAAATGCTGAAATATTAATGATAACAAAGAATTTTTGCACTTCACCTACATATTTTCAAAGTAACATGGATATTTACTTTAAATATTTGCACATATAGACATATACAAATATGTACGTAAGAAAACCGAAAAAACAAGTGTTCGTTTTGAGTTTCGTATAATATATTAGTGTACCACTATATTATAGAAGGGAGTAAATTATGTCACGTCTCATTATAATTATTTCAGAGAGAAGGAAGACACTAGCGTATATTTATTGTTGCATGTTGTATGTATCTGTTGTATTGTTTTATCTCTTCATTCCACTTCTACATTAAGTCTCCTCCTTCTCTTACCACACTGACTTTAATATAAGTAATAATGAAGTGATTAAAAAATAATAGCATTTTGTAGAAGAAAAAAATGAAGAAGTAACAGCATCTTTTCTCTCTTTACGAGTTATTTTCTAATCCGTCCGTACCGTACCGCTTTCATGATGATATCAGCTTCTTCATCTTTCGTCGTCGGCATCCTCACTTCACATAGTAGCGTCATCGTCTTGCTCACTTCCTTTAATTCCTTTTCGTACACATATTCCTGTTCCTCGACAGGAGAATCCCATTATTACATTACAATGCAGAAGTTCAGCAGTGTACTATGTATGAAAATATGCGGTGGTGGTAGTGTTAAATAAAGCCGTGTTGTCAGTTTACAGTCGTCAATAGAATATACCACGCCATCGTCTCGAATTAGAATTAAAAGTCATCCTCATCACCGTCCCCATTTCTCCCAATCATCATCGTCATCATCCAAATATTTACTGAGTGCGTAATGCATAAAAGGGATTTTTAGCTTTTCATAGTACGCTCTATCGCCACCACTGTGATTATTTATTATGACATGTTGCATTCATTTAAATGCATATTAATTTTTTTCCGTGTGGTTGAATGCATTGAATAGCTTTAGTGATTACTACGGATGAGGATGACTACCAGTTGATGAACATGAAATCTTTCCGTTGTTTTGTTTTCATCCTTTCCAATGCTTCGTTTATAAATTTCCAAAAGAAGCAGCCCATCCCTCCATTTCTTTCACTTTGTATCTCTAGGTCTCAATAATATATGGAGGGAAAGGGAACAGAGTATGGCAATGACACGAGACAAGTGCAAGGTGTACACTTGTCAGGACGTCATTAGCCAACGCACAGTAAAAGTTAACAAAAAAACTTACCTTTTGTGTTACTTTTCTCAACCTTATTATTATAATTAAACAAATGGAAAGGAAATCGTAGTTCATCATAAGCAGTCAAATGAAAAGTACTATATGCCTTTGTATCAGAGTAAATGCTGTTCAAATTTTTTAAACCTGCTTCTTGTACAACAGCCCTTTTTTCGTCGATTTATTTTTTTCCTTTTGATATTATCCTAACTCATCGAGTTATTATAACTGACGAAATACTCAGTGAAATAAAAAAAGAAGATGATCTACCTTCCATACCATCGTCTTTTTGAAATGATTAATGATATGCTTCATGATACAGTATCACACAGTCAGTCAGTTGAATAATATTGGTACGGATGGATACAGATTGGGATTGTATTCAATCAGTCTTCTCTTTGGACTTTGGACAAATAAGAACATACACATGTACACCTACCAAAATATGTAACTATTAAAAAATGAATGTATTGTTGTGTTTTATTACTACTTCCAAGTGACTACGGAAAAAAATCAAAGTTTAATGAAATGGAATGGAATTTATGTCTTTGGCTGTTCACTGGACTGGATTGAGGAAGGGTTTAAATGTAAACAGGATGATGTGACTTTGTTTTGAGTAAAGTGTGTGCATAGGTATGTGTGTATGTATGTATATGTCAGAGAAAGTTAACAGATGAACATAAATATTAAATAGATCGAACAAAATGATAGGAACCACAAATGTTTGTAGTGTGACGCATTGGGTAAAATGAATGTATGCGTGTGGCTGGTTACACACATGAGCATAATTTCTTCCAAGTTTTTTTTCCTGGAGATGACTAAAGGGACAAGTTATTTGTTTTCATTGAGTCTGGATAAGACGAATGACGACGCGAGGAAAAATCATTCTTCAGTTTTGTTACTGCTTGTTGTTATATCAGATCGTGGAAAAGAAAATGACTAACCACCCCTTTTTCTACCTCTGATTTAGTTTCTATAAATATATATGAATGAACATCAATATCATTTTTAGATGTAAGCACTTATACACATTATATAACTTACGAAATACCATTTGCTTACAACACAAGGACACAACATCTTTAAAGCGTACTTAGTCATTGCTTGTCATGTTGTCCTAACCTTTTCTTGTTCACATCATCATGATTCATTTTGAGTCACTTTTTTATCTCATTTGTTATTATTGTTGGTGCTATCAGCATCGTCATCAGGTCATCATATCATCAATTCAGGGAATGAACACCGAAAATAAAAAAATATTTTTTTACTTTGTTTTAGCTGTTTTAAAAGTGGGAATTGTTTTTCTCATTAAAATCTGATTTTTCTCTTATTAATTCTTGGTACGTTAATGTTAAAACACGGATTTTTATTTCTGAGAAAGTATCACTAAAGCTCTAATTGAATTTTTACATTGCATGCACCATATCGACTTTGATCTTTTTAACTACCTATCACCTTCATAACATTTTTTGGTGAGATTTTTAGTACAACGGAGGAAATCAATCTTCCCTAAAGTGTGTAGCTCATTTCATTTCATAACAAACTTTGACGGACAGATATCACTCACGGTTTCTTCTTAACTAACTAAATGAGCTAAAAGTCATTACACTATCATCATCAACTTTATTTCTAAAAAAATACTAAATGAGTAATGAATTTGTACGTTCATTCTTAAACACATAGTTTCATTTGTTTCCACTAAATTTGTGTGGAAGGAAAATGAACACCAAGAAAATCTACCGGATGTCTGTTCTCTCAAGTTTCTCGAAAGACAAGTGAGAAGAAGGAGAGGCTTCTTCATCAACATCATCCATCCATCCATCCCTCTTACATTTTTCTTTGCCTGAGAAACTTTTTTTTGGTGAACAATGTGGGTGTTAAATACAAAACGTGTGCTTGTCTTAAGACTGAGGATGTTGGTTTAGGCCAAATCTAGACTAAACTAGATATAATGGATGAAAAATTAAATAAATGAAAACCGTGTAGTAGTACTTATTTATAGAGAGGATTTTGCTTATTATTTTATGGCCCTTTCAAATTACACTCTTCAGTTCAGCAGAAAAGAAGAGGCAAAGTAAAATGCACAAAAAACTCTTTCTGTTCAAATCAAGACAGAAACTCTTAAATAGGAGCACACAGGATGCCCGAGTAAACTTTGTAAATGGGAGAACCGTGATAAGGGGCCATAAACAATCATCCTTACACAAGAGAGCTGCTATCTGTATTCTGTGTTGTTGATGCAGAGATTGAGTAGGTACCTACTTGCTTTATTTGCTGAAAAACCAAGTAAACCGAATAAACACTCTAATGAATAGTATTATTGGTTAAGCAAGAGGAAGCAAAGTTGTCTTTCTTACATCATCAACCTTTTTTTTACCTCAAACAAAAAATATGGTTGGTTTCTTTCAAAATGAATGTCTGCTTCTGATGCAGTTCAACCTTCTTCTTTTCAATCATTTATAATATATTTTCTAGCTGAAAGAAAAAACACAAATACCAATCTCACGAATCACAAAAAAATCACAAAAGGGCAGTCTTTTCAAAGAACTTAACACTTTGCTCCTTGGCTTGTCAATGTAATGCAACGAAATGCGAGAAAAAAGGAGCACCATGCCAAATCAGGTATGTTTCTGTATCTCATGCCATGCAATGCACGTGTGAATTGGAATAATAAAAAAAGAAGACTTACTGTCTGGTAGAATCATCATGAGTTTGGAATTGTGTAAAAAAAAAACTTTTCAAACTAGTTGCTCTACTCTGTGCTTTACTGCATTATGCTTGCTTGTCTATAGGGTACTTTTCTGAATACAAATGCTGATCACTTGACTTGTAGCAATTTGTTAGGAATTAGTAACACTTAAAAAGAATTCATTATTGTGATCATGATCAACATAAAGAAATGATAAAACAGAAATAAAAAAGCATTTTTGAAATTTTTTACTGCTTTTTGTGTCATGTCAAATTCAATCTATAAAAATGTTTTGAAGGTTATTATTGTAAACGCTATATACTTTGCAGGTAACAACTAGAAATTATAATTGCACATTTTTACACAGATGTGAGAGATGACTTTGATGATGTATAATTCATCCTGACATTTTTCTACCAATTTGTAGCTTGTACTAGTGCTAGCTTGTTTACACAATAATTGCTCTGCTGAAAGATTATAAATGTACAGTTGCATTCTTGCAAATTGCATCAACTCAACTTTAACGTGGATAATTATATTGTAATCTTTTTTCCTCCTAAACAAAAAGTGTGTGATTCTAAAGGTATAATTTTTACGCTTGCACATTATTATTAACAAAAAAAGCTGAGAGAAATAGATAATCTGCATTTTTATATTTTTTCGTAAACTGTAAAATGACAGTCGAGAAGCTAGCTAACATGCCAAAATATCTATAAAGCCATATAATATTGTTTGTAAAGCAGTAAAAAAATACTAACTCCGAGATTCAGGTTCTTTTACCCTAAACATGTTGCATGTGTTTAGTGATATGATGATGATCCGATGATGATGATCGCAATCGCAATAGTCAACATTATTCAAGGGAAAAATGCAGTCGTCGTCAGTACGGTTTCGTCTGCTCAATGTTTTTCTACCCTATATATCTGCAGTCTCATAAAATGCATCTTATTGCACAACCTCGCAACATAATGCAATGATATCATGTAACAAGTCAAGTAAAAGGGAATACTTCGACAAAAGAATCAACGTCATATACTTATCAAGGAGAAATTATAACTTTATATGGGTTAAAGTTAAAATATCCATATAACCAAGGATTAGTGGATTGGAGTTACATATAGGTTTTCCTTTATAAAGACACACGCAGATGGTGTAAAAAAAATCATCCCTAAAAAGTGAACTGCAATAGTGCAATGCAACCCGTCTTTTTTCTATTCTCCGCGTACACATACTTTTCATTGAAGACGGAGGAGGATCACACTAAAAAACTGACGAAGAAAGCACGAACTTCTCACACAGCACAAGAATAGAATGGAAATATTAGATGCCTACATTATATAAATACTCTACTCTCCTCTGTCTGCCGAAACAGACTTTTTTCTTGAATTTGAGCTTGTGCAAGTGTATTTACACGTACGTATTCATTATTACCAATTTATTGTTAGACCGTTCTTCGTCTTCTTTTTTTCTTCCTTGTGGCATTCAGCAATAACTGAGCCATGCAACAAAACGCATACATTTACATTTAATATACCTACCCAAGATGGAATGTTGTTCATGATGCTGCTGCTTTTGCCTGCCTGCCACCTTCATCATCATCACCATCATCAGTATCAGCATCGCTAACTGCATTAAAAGAGGGTGAGTAGAGTACCAAACCAAGGATGTATATTTTTTCTCTTCGTGAAAATGCAATGCACACTAAGCAAACTAACACTACTAGAAATATACGAAGAGCAAGTCTGCTTACTTCGACTTCGTCTTATATTCTTCCTTTTGCTCCTTTCGTACTCACTGACAGTCAAAGAGAGATAACAGACGTGTTTTAATAGCTGTTGTGTGAGGAACTGAGAGAGAGAGAGGGTGCATCTACCTCTAACCATGTACAATAGTAAAATAGGTATATGAATACAAAACTACATAGGCATGCTTATGTAGCGTACGACTACACGACATATCCCAGTCAGTTAGTATGGTATATGTAAAAATGCAGAAAAATCTAGCAAGCAAACCAAAAAACCATCATCATCAAGCCAATCTACGCATGTATTATCATTTATTGCTGTTCTCTGTTTCTTCTCTTTCAGCCAAGTTCTAGTAAAGTTACTTGACTTGACTTGCTGTACAACATCAGCACTTGAACAGCAGCAGCAGTTAGTTTTCACATACCGTAATAGTAACTAAAGTAGTAAATGATACTACAAGAACTGCATTGCATTGCTATCAAGTAAATAAGCTCACAGTGCAACAAGAGCACAGAGAATAAAAGTAACGTTGGTATGTATTGAGTTGAGCGAGAGAGCTAGTTTTTGTGTTTCCATCGGAGGGTGATTCCTGCGTTACCTTCGCTTTGTATAGAGCCCACAATCCACAGTCTCGTTTTGGATCCCTTATCAAGCACATCCATTACATCCCGTGCGTTTCTGTTTCTCTTCTCGTGTTTTTTAACAAACAGAGTCAGAGAGAGAGAGAGAGATGAACTGATAATCTGCAAACTACTACTTTTGTGTTTACTACAACAAAATGGACAAAAACCTTACAGGGTAAAAAGAAATTTAAAAACTCCAATAATCATAATAATAATGGTTCCTCCATTATTACATCTTTCGTGTAATATATATTACACTCCTTGACCGTGCATATTTGAGAGACGTGTTTGCTACTGCAGCCGTTTTGTGTGTGTATGGAGTGTGTAGTAAGTAGCTAAAAAGCAAGAGGAGAGAATTATTGTTATCACGCCAGCTTTTTATCCAGAGAGACGAGAAGAGCAAAAAGAGGGGTAGTTTTTTAAACAAAGTCTATTGGCTCCAGAAAAACTATTACTTTTAAAGAACTGTTGCAGTTTTTGCTGATGGTATAGTGGCGAGGTGATGTTATTGTGCTCCTTCACTTTGCTGCCTGTGGTGGTGTTGGTAAAAAAAGTAGCAGCCAAAAAAATCTTCTCATCGTCAATCAAACAGCCATCATTTTTTTGTGAACTGTGGAAGCAGTAGCAGTTTATATTATTGCAGCTGGATTTTTTATGCTGTCATGTCAGTGGGATAGATTTAAAACTTACTACTTTGCTCATATGCCATTTTCTACTAATTCTCTCCGAGACTACACATTTGTGTTTAAAAAGTTTTTTATTTGATGACTAAAAAGATTGTTCAATGTTTGCATTGCATGTATGCATCTTATTGCATGTGTGAGCAAACAGACGTTACGCACTTCACTTCCACTATCTCTTGTTGAGAGAAAGAGAAAAAAAGTTTTCGTGTGTCGTGCCTGTCAGCTTTTTGAACTTGCAAGTTGCAATATCGTGCTGGAACATTTTGTGTGTAATGTT
The DNA here is from genome assembly GCA_034693345.1 of Entomobrya multifasciata. Lineage (NCBI taxonomy): Eukaryota > Metazoa > Arthropoda > Collembola > Entomobryomorpha > Entomobryidae > Entomobrya > Entomobrya multifasciata. The sequence goes on along the minus strand of JAQFXM010000865.1, from coordinate 11,559 downwards.
TTTTATGTTTGACTGTGTGTGAATGTGGCACTCGGTCTCGTCACACTGGACTGCTTTCCTCGCAGAAGACGTTCGCCTTTATGGCATTTTAAACCATTTAATGTGGAACAAACCGCATTTTTAATCCTCTTCTGTTTCTCTCCTGTCAAGTCAGGTCTTTACTCTTCAAAGTGAATGAAGAGTGGAAGGTGGAAGATAATAATAAAAAAGAACTAAAAAAGAGAGGCAGGTGAAACCGTGGAAAAGCTAAGTATATTTAAATAACTCATGCGAAGAGAAGTAAACTTGCTCTACTTGGATGAAAAACAGGATATGCCGTTCTTATGACTAACTTTTAGTTTTTTATCTTTGTGCGACGGCATTTGGTGAGCATGTAAAAAAAGAGCGGATGGAATATGAATTCTTATGGATTCTACTTAACAACCCACACCAAAAAATATATTCATTGAGATATTTACTCAGAAGCAGATCAAGATAATAGGTAGTAGTAGTACCTTGTTTTTATGATTCACATTCACCTTTACAAAAAACTAAGTTTTCATTAAAGAGGAGGAAGAAACAGGAAATGACATTAAGAGTTTCAGGGAGTCAGTCAAAGTGTATGTGTGACGATGGGAGGATGGTTGTGGTAGCGAAACAAAGGAAAAAGTGAAGTCTCAGACGCAGACATTAAAAAAAGAGAAGCAGCAAATATACTGCAGTTTTTTGAAACGGAAACCCAGTTGTGGGATTATTATCATTTCTTTTTAATATAAAAATATCCAGCTCATACGTACCATTTTCCACTCCCATCAAAAGACTCAATCAACCCTCGCGTTTTTTTAGCTTGAATTGTTAGTACGTGATTTCGTATGACTACGTATTTGTCAGGATATTTGTTTTTTGCAACAATGCTATAAATCAAACTCTCACTTGTAAAAAATAAGAATTGCAAATTAAAACGAAAACTGTTGTAGACCTTCTCAATGGAGAAACTATCAGTGGTTTCCGACAGTCTACATGAAAATTGCTACTAAAACTGTGTAATTTGTAAAATACAATACTACTATATATTTTCCAAAGTTGATAGATTACTATAATAGTTTAATAGTGAGAAGACTTATTATAAATACACTTGTCAGAAATATCCGCAAAGGAAGTCATGACCGAAGGAATTTAGCTAGTAAAGTACCTACACTTCTGCTAAAAGGAGGAAACTACTTTTAAATGTACTTCTTGTTATAAATCAAAGGAATGCACTTCCAGTTTTGTTAGTTGTGGGAAAAGTGTTGAATATTTCATAGATATGTACTGTTTTTCTTATTATCACATCTAAAAAATCACATAATCTTTAATTGCGTGTAAGTAATATCAACATAGTACCCTACGTCTTCATACTACTGCCACACAGTGCAGTGCAGTAACACAGTATTGCCATCAATCTCTTTTTATTACACCCCACAGTGGAGAGACTTTAATATGTAACAACAATATCATCAAAGTAAATTGGAGGATAACTAATTAAAAAGGTAAAAAAATAACTGTGTTCACACTCAACTAGCATATATTATCATATATGTAACATGTACAGCTATTTATAAAAATAGATATACATTACATGCTATTTTAATCACATTTTTCTTTTTTTTATTATACTTTTTTACAACAATAACAACAATTTATAGTTTTATAAATATCATGTTTGCTTGCTCATGTTTACGTAAACTTTTTAAGTAGATAAAAAAAGAAAATACGTAACTTATACAAGTTAAGGGATGAAAAGCTACTGTGTCGCATTGTCATCATGTATTCCCACCAAACCAATATGTGTAGCAAAGTTGAGAATATATATTATATTTAAAGAATAGTAATTTTCACAAGAAACGGCAGGCTTTTATTCAAAACTTCTGAAGCGTCCAGAAAAAGTCAGAAGGATAAAGCAAAGCTTTTTTAGAAATTGAGTTATCATTTGTTCACCGCTACAAAAATGCACAATTTATTTACGAACTTTATTATAAAAGGGCAGGCAGCGCAGCAGAGAGAGAGAGAGGAGACATCAGCGTCAACAAAGTAGAAACGCTGCGTTCACACAAAAGACATAACCACCAACAAAACCTCTATTATGTTTACTTGCGAATCTTGTTACAATTTTTATCCTTACATATGAAGCAGTGAGTAAAACATGCCTTTTATATAAAAAGCCAAGGAAAAGTGAAGGAGTTAGTTTGCAACTTTTTTTAAAGAGTCAAAAATAGTCTTTTGATAAAGTGTTCTATAAAAATGAGAATAGAACAGAATGAGACCTCTGAAGCATGTCACTTATTTTTGCTCTGCTCTCTCATCCCAATTGACTTTGCCTAAACAAGACAAGAAGTAAACGATTTATATAAAATGGAAAAGTAACTGCGGCAGCAGTGCTCATGAATTAAAACTTTTTTTAGAGAGAGAACTGGGGCTAAAATATATTAATGTTCTAAAAGGCATAACGCATGCGTAACATCATCTATCATTTTGTTAACTAGCCATTTAAAGTACACATTTGGTGATCATTATCATTATAAAAAATACGCTCGGTTGATAATATGTATGAATAACATCAGTTAAGCCATTTTAATGCATTCATTTTTTTATCGTGTCGTGTGTAGCGCTGTATATAATTTCTTACAGTGATTTGATAGCGCTCTTGTCTTGGCTGTACCCTGATAAGGTACCTATTGCTTAACCGATTTGACTCGACTCCCACACACAACATCTAGTTTACATATGTAATGTTAGTTAAAAATGTCGTTAGCTTGTAAATAACGAGCATTTGGTGTGGTATTTGGCTCCTTGGTATTCACGTACATTATTTATGTAATAAAAAAATAAGGATAAGGTAGGTAGATATAAATGAATGTGTTATCTCTTGTCTAACTGACAGTGACGTTACAAATTAAAAATTAAGAATGAGCTCTATAAATAGACGATGTACTACTGCAAAGTGTATTGTAACAAGTGTGAAAGTTTTTTTTTCAATTTAAATATTATGAGCGTTTGTTGATAATATAAATTGTACATATGAACATGTCAGATTTACTGCCTTATCATTCAATGAATGACTGAGCAGAAAGAAATTGAGATAACAGTAGACAGAACTAGAAGTTGTAATAATTACACAATATCAGTAGCATATAAAACGATTATATGATGATTTTTTAAAAGAAAAAAAAAGTGCCCATAAGCATAAAATGAGTAGCCAGCAACAAAAAGATGTTAAACAGGGGTGGACTTACGGTAGCAAGTTTACCTCACGAAAAAATTAATTACACATTATAAATTAGAAATTTTTTAGAGGTAGATTTTACATAAGGAACAAAGAAAAACTACCTGGTTTATCGTCTTTTGAACTTGAAGTAATTATATTTGTGTTAAATTGTTGTTTATAAAACCCTTAAGGTGTTGGAATTTTAAATACCTATGTTTGCGGCATACATCAGGCTTAAACTGAAAATTAAAAACTTTGTTTTTTAGCCATTGAACCTTATATTTTAACAGTCTACTGGCAATCGTTAAATTATTATTTTCAAAGATGAACTCTTTTCTGTATTATATAATTGTCTGCGGTGAGCAAAAATGTTTGCGCTTGAAATGTAGAGTAAATTATTATTTTAAGTTGTTTTGAAGTACCACAATTGAATAAAAATTTGAGTTATATAACAACATAAATATAAACCTGTGCAAAAATGGCACAATAAGTTTTTAATTGGGCATCCCAATCCCAATGCTACATTTTTTCCCCTTTTTCGACGTAAATCTTTTTGATTGTTGTGGGTGTCGAGGAGAGAAAACGTGCATCATATCATGAGCATTAACAAATTTACAGAAGTTGATCAATAAATTAGATTTTTTAAACGGCTAATATCTATTAGCAGACAGACAGTAGTACATTTTAGATAATGCTGATTGCTGACACACTGACTCCCTCCTCGATTTAATTAATTGAGTAGTTCTCACTTCTCGTTATCATCACGCGCAGTAGTCAATTCTGTTTAGGAAAAAATTGCAGCAAATCCGTATTGTTGGCTTGTCAGTCAGTAAGAGGCATTGTTTGGTCTTTTTTAATTGCTTATTGGCTGATGAGAATTACGTATGTGGCAAGTTGACTAGTTTACTGCAAGATTGCGTATTGCTACATTACAAACAAATGAATGTCTCTACAAAACCTACGCATAATATCACTCATTGAATATTGATAATGTTAAAAAGTAATACGATAATTACAATTACAGTAATAGTTAATAACTCAAAACATATATAGTAATTACGGCATACTTAAATGCGTAAATATTTTTAAGATTTAAGATAGAACGCTGCTAGGCTTGTTGAGGCAATTGATCATGTCCTTACACTTTGATAACATACTGCTGTGCTGAGTTTGTCAATCCACCTCCACCACTACCAATCATTATACATTGCAAATTACAAATTTGAAATTCTTCTGTTTGCATGTCATTTATTTTCCATTCTTAACAATTCATTAACGAGTAGTGAATGTATCCAATGCACAAATGAAATGAACAAATATAGACATAAGTTTACGCAATTCCGTTAAACTGTATGCATATAATTATCTGAATTGACTGATTGTAGAAATAGGTATTATAATCTAAGCAGTGCTTACAATGGAGTAGATATCTGAAGCCTACAATGCTAAATGCTGAATGTAGGTAAAATGCTTAGGCATTGACACATGACATACGTAAGCAAGTTTTGCAAATTCCTTATTTGTATAATTACCTGTGTGTAGGAATTTTGGATTATATTCTAACTAAATGAACACACAAAGCTAGCCATCAATCAAAAATTTGGAAAGCTTGATGATATTTTTGAACTGTGTATTTTGTAGGTAAAAATATAATATTAACTTGAGTTTTAAACCGGACAGAGGAGAAGAAAAAGTTTAGGAGTCAACATACTCTTTATTATGACGACGCATTGGTGCAAAGAAGCAGTTTACTATTTACCATTTTCTATTTGGACAGTTTTATAAACACACAAAGCTTATTTTTCATTTTGTTTTGTAAAGTCAGTATATAATATTTACGTGGCGGTATGCGCAGTTTGCAGTAGTAATTTTCTTAGTAATTTCTCTAAATAAAGTTTTCCGTTTTTGTATGCTGTCAAACAAACGATTAAAATATGATACTTTCAGATTCATTAACTTGCAATAATAACACCAAACGCTCTGCTTAAATGATACGGCAAGTAAATAAGTGGATACTAAAATATTATAGCTAATAAGAAAAAATATGCGTGCTTATTGTCTAATAATGATAATACCTTACAAAGTCCATTCAAGGGACACCTCCAAATTAAACCCAAACTCTTTCAACTTTTTTTCTCATAATAATAAACACGAAATGAAATTCATTGATGCGTTACACATTATACTGTCATAGTCATATTTAAGGGGTTAATAAGCTTTACTTTTTGGAAAATTGCCGTTATTGCTTGTCATTCATTATCATTCATCACAAATATAAAGAGTGAGAGCTACGCATAATATTATCCTCTTGTAGTAAATTCATTTGTATATTTATATCATTAAGGTTAACTTATCACCATTCATTTATTTTTTCCTTCCCACACCTTGATGCTTTATTTGAATTGAAAGGTTGGAATAATTAACATTAGTGTATTAGTGGCAAAAGCAATGATATAGTGTGATGAGCTATGTCATTGTAATTATTACCGTTTTAGTAGGGTGTCATGTATTTTAAGCTTCAAACTAATTCATACACTTTTCTATAAGAAGGTATACATTTCAGTGAAACATAACGTTGACAATGTTTCACAGTTATTTTACCAAAAATTTGGTGTATTCTTACCAAATTTTTTACTCCTTTTGAGCCTTTGATCCCAGCATCCTGTTGCCGACTCTATGTAGTGTGCGTAGTCAAAATGTCATGCCTTTTGCCTTACCTTTTGCGTTTTTGCCTCTTAAGTACTTTACCTTTTGTTAGTGTAAAAATCCTTTCCTATTGTGTAGAAAACAATACATTGGGACAGTTCATGATGCTGACAATAAGTTTACAAACAAGTTTCAGCTTGTACGATTTATCTACCAACAAATTGAGTGAACACTTCTATTTCCACAACAAAAACCAAAGGGTTAAACGCGACAGTGGTTGGTAGGTGTTGACAAATGATAAATGTGGTAAAGCATGGCCTGAAAGTTTATATTATGGTTTAAATATTATAGCATAAAGCAAGAAATGGACATGTCTCTTGTCTCTGTTTTGACGGCGTGCCATACCTTTTCAACATCGATCATCATCATTCATTTTTCTTTTTCCCTTCTTTATCGGCTAAAGGATTCAATCGGCTGATGATTGTCAATTGTGAGAAGGCGTAAAAGTAAAAACCATAAATAGGTCTAGTTTTACTCATTGTTGTATATAAACAGAAGAAAAAATCATAAAGATGAAACCATATTTAAAATCGGATTTGACAGGTGAAAAAAGAACCATGTTCTAAGGTTAACCTGACAGAACGAAACACTCAATTTTCAACCAACCATATTTATACTTTTACCGCACAACACACATCAGACATCAGTCAGTTGAGCTTGTCAAATCATGCACAAAGAAATTACTTTTAACGCTTTAAAGACATTTTTTCTTGATTCTCGACAAATTTACGTTTTTTAACCATCATGGGAAATTAGGACTTTGGTCTCATGTTTCATGAATAATTAATAAACTGCATACCTGAATGTGTATCCGTGATCCAATAATGCTCTTAAAAGGTGACCGAAGTCGATTTCCCTATTTGTTAAGAACGCGGCGTCCCATGTCTTAATGATGATTATTATGATTACAAGATAGAATGGATAAATTATCTATTAGCATAGAACATGCATACCTTCTATGCAATAACAATAATAACAGTACACTAACAATACGAGAGAAGCAAGCGCAGTTCATACCACACATTATATTCACTAATAATATCTCGGCCACCGTGATTGTTGTCTAGTCTTGCTACATTGTAACATTGAATATACCATCATCTTGTTCCTCATCGTCTCGTATTACGTACAACTCAGTCACGGATAAACTTACTTAAGTCGTCTTCATTTTTTGTGTCATACTTTTGTTGACGCTTCCCTACTGTCTGTGTGTGTGTCCTTCTCTTCTTGTCTAAAGCCTAAAGAATGTAATACCAAGTGTATAGCTTGTTTGTACCCACCGTGTCATGTTGTGTGATATATTAGATTACTTTGTAGCAGCATTATCATCACCATCATGAGTTTTTTTGTTCTTTTGTAAGAAAAAACTGAAATGGTCATTTTTGTTGCTGAAGACATTGATTAGTATACTAACTCTGTGTGCAGTGCAACAACAGCGGTGCATGATACTGAACTACATTGAGTACATTTCATTGTAACTGCATCAGGTATTAAATTTATTTGAATTAGATTGAATTGGTATGCTGCATAAAGGTATAGACTGTTTGTTCGTAGTTCGTGCTATTGTATCAGAAAAACTACATAATAATATTGCATTAGGGAGCATTATGGTCGGACGGAGCGGAGTTAAAACTGGGTCGGTTTGATGGTTGATTGTTAAGTATGATGGCCACACTTCTGATGCGTAAAGTGCGGGATATTCTGCACTTTGGTCTGCACCACTACTTTGTTCATTGTTACCACCAATGCAATGCTTGTTATTGTTAAAATGAAGATGGTTATGTTATGTTGTTGTCACGTGGTAAAATTTCCCAGGACGATGTAATGACTAGCCCTAATTTCTCACAATGCTGTACTCGTACTCTACCTCTCTTGCTTCGTCGTGTGTTGCCTCGGCCTGCCTCTGATATAATGATGATATGATAATTCTTTTTATTTTTTAAAACTTTTTTATATTAAAAAATAAACGGTTACTGTGATGGTAATTTGTCTACTCAGCAATTATTTACAATTTCAAAGGAATGTGTGCATTTTTTATACAACAGTACAGCGATGTAGCTTACTAGGGCTTTAGAAGTCACGTATTTGCAATGCAATGATTTTTAAGTGGGTTGTGTTGTTTCTTCTATCATAACGATTGTTTAACATATGCCTACTTATTGTCACAAATATTATAAATTAGTATTAACAATTTCGCGAGAAAAAAAAACCGGGTAATTAAAGTCGGAAGGCAACAATGTAATTATTTTTTACAATGTTGAATGAACAACAAACTTGCAAACATGCCGTAATTCATCACAAACTATGCAATAATTGTCACAATCGATGACAATTGAGATAAACTTGTGAAGCTGGTTTAAATTTATAATTACCAACATACTTACGCATTCACCATAAGTAATGAAAAACTCAAGTGACTTATTGTTCTAAAAATGTTGCTATTAGCCAAAGTATACTTTTGTAATTATGCTTATTGACAGGGCAGTTGCATACATTGTAATATATCATTCCAACAGGGTCATCCATAAATTATAATTTCTACTTGACAATGTGAAATTGTAACGAAGAAGAATATATTCGCTTATCCATTATTAATACACCACATTTGGCAGGTGTATACTAACATTTACTACGGTGGATTTTGATTTTGTTGCTCAATTTTACAGAATTGGCTGGCCTAAGGCTATATATGTACCTATAGGTCGATTTACATATCTTAAATGTCGATGTTCTTGGTCGCTGATCTCTTCGACAGGCGGTCAGAACTCAAAACACTGCAACTACCGTTTGTGCCCGTCTTGTGATCTTTTATTAAAAAACTTAGTTTGTTGCGTTCAGTAGCATGAACTATTGTTCATCGCAAATGCTGTGGTGAGCTTAATCGGTACGAGAAAGAAAAAAACAGAAAACTGATTTCATGCCACATGCACACAATTTCTCGCTTTCTTCGGTCATTCGATTATTATTATTATTTCAAGCTTCTTCTTTGTAGCCAGATGCAGAATCTAGTTGTACATTTTAAATTTGGATTTTTTAAATTTAAAAGTTCATTTTGTTCTGTCCTTTGATCTGTACCAGAAATATTTCCTATTATGCAGATCGTCATATCACACTTGTCTAGCTTGCTTGCTGTGTGAAGACAACTTTTTCTCGTACAGATGAAATATAGTTGAATTCGATTTGCGAATTGCGAAAGTCATTGTTTACTTGGGGAAATCCAAAGTAAAAAATCAACCTTATAAATACATATTTGTTATTCCACCTCTTTGCCCTACCTGAATTCGCATTTAATTAGCACACCAGCTATTGATAGAGTAGGCGCTATATTTGGTCGTTGCTGCCTAAAATTATTTCTTGAATTTTTCAGTAAGCTGTTTACTGTTGCTGCCCCTTCCTGTTACAGGTGTGAATTTTACACCTTGAAGTCTGTAATCAAGAAATTTGGTTATGTATTTGCATATCTATGTAATGTTCTTTACAATGCAATAAATAACACATGTATGTAAAAAATGTAATGATTGGTTTATTTGCTCAGCGTGATTTAAAACACCAAAGTTTTTTCTGGATCGCAATCAAAAAGCTGAGCAGGTAGGAGCGAAAACCAACAGACATTTTTTCTCCTCCGCAAAAACGTACAATACAATTCCATTAACGAAATATGCTGCGTATTTGCAAAGTGATAATAAAATTGTTTTTCTTAATGCGATTGCTGTAATAGGACTCCAGCTAATGCCATGTCACTTACTGCAAATGAAATAGACACATCCTACACACTGTGAAAACAAAAACACATTTTCTCGAATATGCATCTTTAAATGGGCAACTCAACTTAAAACTGATTTACTTGTATTATCTTGTTTGCAAGTTGCTTGTAGAAAATGATGGAGGTGGTAAAAGTGATTTAGATTTGGAGGTTAAACTTATAAAAAGACTTGCGTGAGCGATCCAACCCATTCACACTTGCTATTTTTTATCATTATAACCGGCTAACACAATGAAAAGCTGAAGATGATTTTCAAACGATATTTATTATTATCTCTTGTGCGCACTGTCATCATTCACTTTTTTATCTCATTCACTTACAGTCGTTTCATGTCTTTTGTTTCTACCCTGTAATTGTAGCATTGATCAATCATTAGACAGTATATATTCGATACAAATTGTTAACATGCGTATATGAATTTATGGGGGATGGTTGCGGTTTTTGCAATGTAGTTTAGCCCACTAAAGCAAAAGTACACAGTGGAAGAATTACGAAGAACAATAACTCGTTTTTTATTATTTTTGGCATTTATTGCTCACCGACGGTTCGTTTTTCTTGCATCAATTTACAGTAGTTTTGCATTTTGCACTGCATCATATTAAAATTTCGCTTTACCAATTCATTCAGCAGCAGCATCATCATCCCAGCCACCAGCCAAGCGTATCCGTATCACACACGTTCCACTTGTTGTCTATGTAATCGGAGGATTTGAATATAAATTAAAATTTGGCAGCAAAAAAAGATTGGAACAATGGAAATAACATCCCCTCACAAGTAAAAATTGAGCTTCAATGCTGGCTTGGCATAATCGCAAAGAGGAGGGCTCAAATCAAATCGTAACTTTGTGTAGTAGTAAACCCAAATGAATTGATATTTGCTATATTGGTACGGGTTCATCGGACTGTTTTTTATCATAGATTTTTATTTTTCAAAACGAAATCAGTCCACTCGTGAAGTTATATTTGATATGGACAGCTGTGCCTTGAAGCACTTTCGTTTGTAAATTCGAAACAACAAGAACAGCGACATCATCGCAAGGCAAGACTACCCTATAAAATTAAATCCTACAACTAACCAAACTTATATTCTCTTTTACTCTCTCCGTTTTACTGATAAATTTGAGATACGTGATATATTAGAATACCTAAATAATAAAATAGGTAGAAGCAAAAGCACCACCAGTCTCCCTCTTTTACTCATGCACATCTTTAAATGGCTTAGAGCTCTATTTATTTGAATTCTTGAAAGTCAGCATGAATGTGCACAATATCAAATCAAATTCACACCCAGGTCAAGTCTTTATGTTTTTATAAGACCCTTTATCCTAATATAGAATTAAAACATGGTTTTTATAAGAATTCTCTCTTGTTGCTTCATCATCGTGGTCGCTAGAAAACGAGATTGTTTTTTATGAAAATTCGTATAGTGTACAGCGTAGCCTGAGAATACGATGATTACCAGTATTGTACCATACAGTACACATCCATACCTTTGACATATGAAGTATGCAGTTTAGCTTTTATACATGATTGTTTTTATTACCCTTACAAGCAAGCATCATCTTCTTGCATACAATATACCCATAGATATAGCGTGCCTGTAAATAAACCAGTCACTAGACAAATCAAAGTTTATTCGTTCGTGTGTAAGATAAGAACAGAATAGCTATGATGACGATTATATATGGATGTGGTCCTACACTGCACTAGTTGCACTTTGATTTTATAAGCACGAGAAAAAGAAGAAGAAAATTTCAAAAAGTGAGTATCCCACATTTATTATGTGTTTTTATTCTTTTTTCCTGGGCGGAAAGAATCAAAGCACTTGAAAACACATGCTTTTAATTTTAAAAAGTGTTGGCAACGGG
>JAQFXM010000864.1:0-39896 GCA_034693345.1 Entomobrya multifasciata | reverse complement strand
CCGCCTATTTTCAGTAACGTAGTATTTCAAATTTTAAATCTGATATCAAATTTGGATTCTACGTGTCCAAAACCCCCCCCCCACATCTTGTTATGGTGCTAGTGTAATAAGTAAGCAGCAGTAGCAGTAATAGTATGTAAAGGAGAGAAAGGGCAAAAAGGTAAAACACACTTACCTACGTAGACTTGTCTGTTATAGAGTGATATGATGAATTATGGTAGTGTTCGTTGTTCAATGCATTGCTTTAAGACCAAGCACTAAGTACACGTGCTCTAACCAAACTTCATGTTTCAAACGTTAATGTTTCTCATGATTTGATGTACCAAAATACTACTAAGGTGCTTCTACAAACTGTATTGATATTGATAATATAAATCACAAATTATAATCTGATTCAATTATGCAAGCGTAATGAGAAATATTTTACATCATATGAAATTCATAAAAAGTAGATATGAAAATATTTTAAGTACAAATAGATTCTGATTCAAAACCACCATTTCTTTTTCTTGAAATGCTAAATAAAATAGAAACAGAGCGTTGGAATTGACGTTAAAACGTAAATTTCTTAGTTTATTTACGTAACAAATACAAGACCAAACTTTAAACGAATTGGAAAGTAGACTTATTTAGCAGAAGAAGCTGCTTTCCTCATTTGAGTCAAGACGTTGGAAAGTTCTTCACGCTTCCTCTTGGCACGGATGTGAGTTCCGAGCTAAAAATTAAAGAAACAAAGAGATACTCGTGTTAAGATTTTCGAAAAATAAGCACAGGTAATATTTATATTTTTGAAGTTTTTTCTTACCCTCTTCTTCAGGAACTTCAGGTCCCTCTTATCCTTAGAGACCTTCAACAACTCCATGGCTCTCTTTTCATAGGGGGCATGTCCAACGACTTCTCTAATGATATCCCTAACGAACTTGTTGTGCTTCGTTTGTCTCTATAATTAACAAAAACAATCAATACATTAATTCAAACCTCTTCTAATGATATTCCGGATCACTAAAACTATCACACAAGCAAGCTAAATGCGAAGGGATCCTCATATAAAAGGACACGTGACACCTCAATCTGACCAGGTCAAATCTAACACACAACACACGACACGTGTCCACTAAAAACTGCAATCCCACTGCACTTCGGATCAATTATCTTTGATAACAGCTTTGTATTATTTCTCTAATTGCTAGAATAATTATGAGACACTGAACCGCATGCCTTAATAAAATAAAATAGTTGAAAATTGATAAGTAAAGCTAACTGATCACTTACCCCCTTCCTTGAAGCAGGTCTTGGTTGGAGCTTGTTTTTGATGGTCTTGTGACCTTTTTGCAGGCCAACAGCAATCTCTAAACGAGGAGCCATCACTGATTACTTTTGTGATTAAACTGATCCAACAATTTAATTTTCAAACTGTAAAAATAATATTCTCCTCACTACCGGGAGATGATCTTGAAGGAACAACTACACGCCGTATGCTTCTCAATGTATTCTAAGCAGCACAACACAAGTTGCTTGAATAGCAGCGCTTAACCATTCATGCAGCTTTAATGCACGCTCGCTAGAGTGAGCACGTGCCTCAATAAATTTGAGTAAAGCTTGTCATTCCTTTGCATGGGCATTATGGGCAATGCGAAATACAGCGCATGCATCATTCATTCAACTCATCTGTTTCTTCTTTCTCCAGTTTGTGTGTTTGTGTCAAACGAAAAAGGAGGAAGAACTCTTTTCGAAGATGTTTTGTTTTTTTGTGAAATGAAATTTGTTTTTGTCCGTGACGAGACGAGAAAATTGGTGAAACTTGCGTAATTAATTGTTAGGTTTGTGAATTTATTTCCCGAACTCTTTAGATAATCTTGATTCAAAATGCCTGAACTTGGCTACTTGAATCAGAGCGGTTCAGACGATGACGACGACTCCGGTTCTGGATCAGGCTCGGATAGCGGCTCTGAAGCCTCTGCACGGGGTTCAGGTATAGTCAAATACTTTTAATAAATTAAAATCTTAAATACACTGTTGAAGTGGCCGGTATTCTTTGACATTCATAATAACCAATTTTCGGTTTTGTTGGTTTAGGGCCAAGCTCGAGAGCTTCTTCTCCGGCGGGTAGCCCACCCCGCGGAAGAAGTCCCAGTGGTTCACCTAAATCTCCCATGGTGGTAGACTCCCCAAAGTCACCTGTGGGATCCCTTTCATCTCCTCTGGGCTCGCCAAGATCACCCGCTGGATCTATAAAATCTCCAGCCGGCTCGAGAAGCTCTAGGTCTCGATCTGCAAGTCCAGTTAGATCTGTTAAATCCAGGTCACGCTCTGGATCTCCTGCTTCAAGGTCATCCGTAGGATCAAGGTATTTGTCGGCTTAATAATCAGAATTCGATTCAACTTTTGATGATCATGAATGTTGTATTATAATATCGTTTCCATTTCATGGTATTTCGTATTTCAGGTCTGGCTCCGGTTCCAGATCACGTTCTCGTTCTAAATCTAGTGAACGCTCGAGGTCTCCAGCGACGTCTGCCAAATCGGGTTCACGGTCACCAGACGCTAAAAGAGCTCGTTCTCGATCGGCATCACACTCACCTGCCAGATCAAGATCACGTTCTGGGTCCCCTGCAAAGTCCAGATCTAGGTCTGGTTCACCTGCAAAATCAAGATCTCGTTCCGGGTCTCCCGCGAAATCAAAATCGCGGTCACCCACTCCAGCAAAATCAAGGTCTCGATCGGCTACTCCTGCTAGATCCAGGTGGGACAATGTCATTCTAAAAAGATACATTATGACGTGGTTGCCAAATATTTATCTTTAATTGTCATATTTTCGTATTGTGGCCATCAAAGGTCTAGGTCAAGGTCAGGCTCTAGGTCATCAAGATCAAGTAGTGGAGCTAGTTCCAAGTCTGCCAGGTCCAAAAAGTCAAGTAAGAATCTCATCTTCATTTATGTGATTTTAAGAGTTAGAAGTAAGTGTATTTTTTCATGATGAATGTATTTTGTATGGTTTCTAACAGGAGATGGTAGTGCCAGTCCGAAATCCGTCGTTGCAAAGTCTACCGTTAGCCGAGCTTCTGCTGGTTCTGGAGGAGAATCTCCGGATACTCAATCTGTTGTCTCAGCCATTCAAAAATCGAAACCCGCAGGTGCATCTGACATATTCGGAGATGCCGACGATATTTCAAGTTCATCCGATTCTGATGGGGACGCAAAAATGAAGTCAGATGACGAGAGCAAAAAAGTAAAGAAAAGCGATGATGAAGAGGAGAAGACCGAGGTAATTGACTTGTCATCTTAGCTTTATAGTTGTTTTAAAATAGTTTTTGATACTAACAACAACGCTGACTTAAAATAGAAAATGGTGATTGACGACGACGATGCTGATGCGAGCGATGCTGAAAGCAAAAAGCAAGCAGTTCCAGATGATGCGGAAGACGCGAAATCTGATGCTGGTTCTAGAGTTGGTGCCGGATCGGATGCCGAGGTGGAACCAGAAGAGCCCCCACCAGAAACAAGAATTGATGTAGAAATTCCAAAGATTTCAACAGATTTGGGTAAAGCTGTTCACTTTGTCAAGTTACCTAACTTTCTTTCCGTTGAACCTCGACCCTTTGACCCCAACACTTATGAAGACGAAATTGATGACGAGGAAACTTTGGATGAAGAAGGAAGAGCACGTCTGAAATTGAAAGTTGAAAACACTCTTCGTTGGAGGGAAAGGTTTAATGATAAAGGAGAATTTGTGAAAGAATCGAACGCCAGATTTGTGAGATGGTCGGATGGATCCCTAAGTTTGCATTTAGGAGGCGAAATTTTTAATGTTTACAAGCAACCATTACAGGTAAATTTGTATTTCATGCGCATGCTTACTAATCACTTGAAAATTTGAAGTACTTCTATTTACATTCATTTTATTGCGTGTTACGTTACAGGGTGATCACAATCATTTATTCATTCGTCAAGGAACTGGTTTGCAAGGCCAAGCTGTGTTCCGAACAAAGCTGACCTTCCGACCCCATTCAACCGATTCATTTACGCATCGTAAGATGACATTGAGTTTAGCTGACAGATCGCAGAAAACGCAGGGTATCAAGGTTCTTTCAACGGTTGGATCAAACCCAGAACAAAGACGAGAGGAAATGATGAAGCAAGAGGAGGATAGACTTAGAGCATCTCTCAGACGGGAGAGCAAACAAAGACGTGTTCGAGAAAGGGTCACTGGAAGAGGTGGAGGGCTTTCCGCTAGCTACTTGGAAGGGGATGTTGATGATGATGACGACGAAAACGTAATTTCGTTGTCCGCTATCAAAAACCGCTACAAGCCAGGTGGTCCCAACCCCCGACAAAAGTCCCGAGCTAATATATACTCTAGTGATGAGGATGACGACGATGATGGTGGAAGTGATATTGAAGATAGGATGAAAGCAAGGAAACTTGAGAAGGCAAAGGCACTGAAAATGTCGGACGATGAAGATGATGACGATGATGGTCCAAAACCGTCATCATCTGGTGGTGGTGGTGGTGGGGGAAGACATTCTGACAGTGACCATAGTGGTGGCGGAGGTGGGGCTCGTGGTGGGAAGGTGGGTAGCGGCAGTGATAAAGACGACTCTGATTAATGTATGGATGGGAGGGACAATTGTGTATGATGGAAGCATGATAATTTGTAAATTAAAAATTTATTTTTACTGTAAATGATAAATGTACTTTGAAAGTCGACGTGTTATAGTTAATAGTATCTCTACGCGCGCGCTGTTAAATTAACAAAGTGTACAATGTATTACAGATATTATTTGTCGCAGAATTTAAATAAATGAGACCGAAAATTCCTTATAGTATTAAAATGTTCGAGATTTGAGTTTTTATAAATCATTAATTGTTCGAAGTTCGAAAGCAAATTACATAAACTTTTGTCGAAGAAACTTTCTATGTGCCTGTCAAGCTCTTTATAGAAATGAGAGAAGGAGTGGAGTGGGAGTGAAGTATGAAATTTACTTGGGCTGGGGCGAAGTAAGAAAGAAGCAGCTCTATTGCATTTAGCTGTATCGGGAGCAAGCGCCAACAAAAGTGTATCTTGTGCATTTGTTTACATTTTACCGTGTTTTTAAGAATCCGAGAAAGTAAAAGGTGTTCAGTGTTTTTAATCTAACACGTTTAAGCTTTCTACGCTTTAAAACATCAAAGTAAAAACCATTTAAATCTCTTTAGTGGTCAGAATAAAAATTTATCTTTTCGTGATTGATTATCGTGCAGAATATTGCATAAGGACAGGAACAGCTGACAATAACATTGATCAACTATCAACTGTCTTAAAGTGTTCTTAAACTTTGGAAGTGCAAGTGCACTGCATTTAAATTTAACGCAAAGTGAAAAATTACAGTAATTTTTTTCGTGAAAAATGGAGACGGAGTTCATCTACGAAACCGATTTAAGCGCTTTTGCGCAAGCGGCTGCATCTGGCGTTCAAGTACCAGTGTCAGTGGCGTCGGATGGGACTCATGAAGTTTCTACTGAAGAAATTCAGGTCCACTCCTCAGAAGTTCATACACAGCAGGTTTTAACAGAGACAGATGCATCAGGTATGTAAGGCTTGTAGTTTGTAGAAAGCCAAGTGTAGTAAAAACCATCGCGTCAGTTATAATTACAGTGAAATTATTAGTTCACTCTGCACATTGCGAATAATTATCATTTTTGTCATTTACAGAAATGGATGCAACAGCTGCAGCAGTGGCAGGTATTCCAATGCCATCATCAGAACTTCAGATTCACCAGGATGGCCAGA
Organism: Entomobrya multifasciata; assembly: GCA_034693345.1. NCBI lineage: Eukaryota > Metazoa > Arthropoda > Collembola > Entomobryomorpha > Entomobryidae > Entomobrya > Entomobrya multifasciata. The sequence continues at coordinate 34,126 of JAQFXM010000864.1, read as the reverse complement.
TAATTACGGAAACGACAGTGACCACTGACGCCGGGGATCTCATGGTAGGAATGTCTGCTGCGGATAATGAAGTGGGAGCACTTTTGAGTGCTGATCAAATCCCCATTATGGCTGCAGGCTCTCATATAGCACAACCTGATGTTGAAATCTCTCCTGAAGACGAACTAAGAAGTAACGAAAGACTGGATAGATCGTCACCTGACCTTTGGCCACAAAATTGTGAGTTTATAGCCTTTTTATAAAGTTATGCAATGCAAAGTAATGCTTTATAGTGATTGATGATTGATTTTTGTATATATTTTTAAATTGCAGTATCGTCAGCCGCCCAGCATATTTTAGCAAAAAACTCCATCAAAACAGGAGAAACTCATCAACCTCTGGGTATTTGGGCACAAGGTTTGGATCCGGAGGACATCAATCTTTTACATCGTAAGTGCTCCATTGCAAAAGTTTGAGAATGTGCAACTTTAATTTCAGCTTGTAAATCTAATTAAATCTGTTTTCGTATTTACAATAGAATTCGGCAGTCTCACATCATCAAGTCTGGTAGAGGAAGTGAAAAAGCTCCAAAATATAGCATACCAGCTAGGTTTGGAAGAATCCAAAGAAATGACAAGAGGGAAACTTCTTCATGTGCTGGATGAAGAAGAGGCTACGGCAAAAGCTAATGCTAACCAGCAAATTAGCCATACACTCTGGCAGTAGATATCTTTACTGTGTATTTTTCCGATTTTTATTTGTATTTTATTAAACTAGCGATTATATTTGACCCTTCTTACGCAACTGATTCTTACGATAAAATATACATTTTTAATACAAGGTTGATGTTTGAAATTATGTTTACTGTGTACATGTACCTACTTGAAAGAACCTTACTTAACTTTTGTAATAAGATAAAGCAAATAAACATTTGAAAGTGATATGCTAAATTGGTCTACTAGTAGTGATAGATAATTTAAGACACATCCATTAAATCCACGGTGTTAGTGGTCAATGTAAAGTCTGGATTTAATGTCACTGTCATTTTCTGCGGCTTGGAGTCTGGGTTTCCGGGCTCCGCAGTTAATAGAAGTTCATATGAAGTTTCATTGAACGATTTAAGTTTATCTTGCTTGTAAATAGCAAACTTTCCAAAGAGCCTCCCAACAATTGTACCATAAAGGTTTTCTAGGAGAGGAAAGTGTTTATATTCCTCTTCTATTCCTCCTTCTTTCACAATTTTAGAAAAAAGTTTCCAGTATTCCGTTCCTAGGACCCCTACAGAATGCCATTCAGAGATTGAAACACCTTGCTCTTCCTTCTGTGTCTCGTCTGCTTTTAGTTCGGCCTCCATATCATCATAAGATGGAAGCTGAAGTGTTCCTTCCAAGTAACGAATGAAGTACTTTATCTGCCAAAATAAAAATAGTTCATGTGCATTAATTTTTAAAGCACTTTCTTTTATCAACTCATAATGCAAATGAACATAGTTATTTATTCACCACATTTACCTGAATTTCATTAAGGACAAGTTCTGGTACCCTATAACACATATTGAGAATAGCCAAAGTGGAGCGTTTTGTGAAAATCATCATCAAATATAAATGTGGAATGTACTTCCCTTCCTTCACAACTAAACCACATTCTGGAGTAGCGTAAGGAAATTTCAACCTGTACCCTGTTTCGTCACAGAAAATAAAACAATTTACTAATGTACAGTCTAAAATGTACTAAAATTCCTTACAAATCAATAATACCTGTGCAAAGAATAATCACATCACATGGAATACTTTCATCTTCTTCGGTTACAACCCCGTCTGGGGTAACCAGTTTGACATTTTTTACTTCACGTACATTCGGGGGACACAAGCCGATCCTAAAACCACCAGGAAATTTGTGACATATAGTAACTGATTTCGCTGTCCCTGAAAGATGGGCGCTAAGATCAGCAGACGAAGGTCCCAATCCAATGCAAACAATATTTTTCCCTTTAAATTCTTCTGGGTTTTTAAAATACTTCATGTGGACAACTTTCCCCTGGAATTTTTCCAGTCCAGGTATTTTCGGTTCATGGGGATAAGAATTTTTCCTGTGAAAAAATACAAGTGACAGCTCAAACACTTCAGGAAACAAAATCTGCGAAAATCACGACAGGATAATGACAAGTCTCATAATACCCCGTGCAGATCATGACAGAATCAAAGATAGCCGTGCTGGTAATGTCATCTTTATGATTGTGTGATTCCACGATCCAACGTCCTGGCTCTCCTTCCGGTGCAGAAGGATTCTCTGGTCGCATACTAACTACAGCTGTATTTAACTAAACATGAATTAAGATGATAAACGAATTTACAACAAGTGACAAGCATTTAAAAAAGCTTCCTCTTTTTATCAAGATAATTTATTACTTGAATATGTGGCCACAAATTAAAATGTGTTGCATAATCCCGGAAATAAGAATGCATTTCCTTCTGTGTTAGGTAAGTACTCTGCGGATTCTTATGTTTGAAATCTTCAAGGGTCATCAAGGGATATGGTAAATTAGCACTGAAATGACATGCAGAGAGTTGTGAATATACTTTACTTGTGAACGACTTCATGCTTCATGGAGCCACCAGTTTTTGTAGAAATAGCATTTACCTCAAGTTATCATACATGGTGTTCACACACTCTGGATCTTGACCAGACACTTGACCCTCCTTGAGATGTTTGGGTGATGTGGGGAACACTTTACTATTTACATAATTCCACAGGCCCCCAACATCATCCTTCTGCTCGAAGACAGTTCCAGTAAGTTGAGGACTGTCTAGAACTCTTCGAAGGGCAGCTAGGCCGCAGGGTCCTCCGCCAATGATACAAACTTTCTTTTTATCTCCTACCACTGGCATAATTGCTGAGTTTCCAGCTTCCGTTCCGACAGATTTAACTTTTTAAAAATATGCTTGTAAAGACGCGAATTACTTTAGTATAAAATCTAGATCAATTTTGTTTAGTCTCACGAAAGACTGACTGATGAAAAATTACTCTGTTTTCTCACCACGACAGGCCTTGATTTTTTGAGTCGTTAGTTAGTTAGACATTCAATTAAAATTTCCTACTTTGATAATTCATGAACGCTTATCCTTCTTTTAATCGCTCATGCTTGAATCATAGGTTCAGCCCAGCCTATTTTCCCAAATCACTAATCCCAAAACCAAGCATATTCACAAAGGATGTCTAGAACAATTGCGGTTTTGTTTAGTCTTTAGTCTATATACAAAACCCAAGGAAAACTACTTGTCTTGCTGGATGGAATCTCTGAAAGTATGGAGAAAAAATTGTATGCGCAATGTGTTACATCGCGTGCGGCTAGACGGAATTATTTTTTGGGACAACATTTTATTTCATGAATACAGGTTATCATTATCCATGTCATCCTGTGGATGGTTCCCAGCAGCATACCAGTTAAACGCTAATAATAGCGTGTCAATTTCATACTAAAGGATACACTGTTTTACCATTAAATGCTAGTTAATAAATGAGTGGCCTTGAACAGATTTCCCTTTCTTGTACAAAATGGACAATGAAATGACCTTGAAATACCTGGTGGATCTATAATGTTAAAAAATTCCTTTTATAAAGCTACATGAAAACCATTAAAATTGGTATCCATTGTAAAAATCGCCTGCCAAACTTTTTTTCTTTGATACCGCAATTTTTGCATTAGGGAGGGAATGTGTCATACGTATGTCCACTTCCAGTTTCAATTTCGCATTCAAATGAAATCATTTCATTTAATCCAGTTGGCTTTTCTGGTAGTAAAAAATGAAACCGGTTCCAGAAAAACTATCACCATTCCATTGATATTTACAGAAAACATGTACATTTTAAGTATTTTTTATGCTTTAATCAAAACCGTATTGTATGGCTTAGCGTCTGTGAGGTATCATATTGATGTCATTTTAAAATAGAGATTCAAAAAATTATTTCAATCATAGTCGAATTTGAGTTACATTACAATTCAATACTGATTTCATATTTCATTCTTTAAGCCAATGAATTGGTCAACAGAATAGATGCTTAGATGTAAAGAAAAGATACTTCTGCAGCGCTGTTGACCACCACACAACACATAAATATGCATGCATACAACTTAGAAGCGAAGCGACGCAATCCATACTTCCAAGCTAATATCAAATATCAACATCCACCCACCTTTTATCACGCATAGCTAGCATTGCATTGCAAAGCAAAGGCTAGATTCAATGCAAAATACAATCTTGCGTAGCACTGCACTGACTGAGTAAACAATCTGTCAAATATAGACTGCCCTACACATTCATCTCTCACCTGTTCAGAATTGCAATCTTTAATTAGTTTTTACACAGTTATCTGATTGTCAGTGGTTGTAAAAGCTGACATAAAAATTCAGTATTAAAACGAAGTGAACAAATAGGACATTAGTAAAAGTAATGCTTAAAAGGCAGCAGGGGCTCAGCTGTTGATCAGCTGATAAACATTTTAGATTAAATTTGTCACTGGCAGTTAACTGGTATTGTCATTTACCGGTAAACTTGCTAGTTACTTTGTTTTTCTCTGTGACGTGACACTGCTCACTTGTTGACCATGACGGAATATAGGCGTGAAATGGAACAGGAGACGTACTCCCCTGAGGAGTTTGTGGAAAGACTTGCATGGAGCACTAGAACAACTGGTGGGGAGTTTGACCCTGAACTTTTGCATACTACTTTCTCCGAGGCGATAGGGGACCTTCAAGGTATCCTGGAAATGCAGAGGCTGAAGTGTACCCAAGTCGAAGGAATATTTGCCAAGGAAGAACAAAATTTACGGGCGAGATTGATGCTGCTTCTTCATAGGAATGGAACTGCAACAGAAAATTTGTCAGTTCTGGAGAAAAAGGTAATTAATAGCAAAAACTGCGCATATTTAAAAGTACTGTAGGATGGCAAGTGACAAACTTATATTAACTCATCTCTTTTTTACTATTTTGAATAGGTGAATTCTGTAGCCACCAAAGTAGTTCATCTTGGGGATCAGTTGGAGTCAGTAAATTTGCCAAGGGAGAGGGCTAGTGAAGCTGCAAAACTACTTAAGCATTTGGCAGATTTCCTTCAACCAGGAACAGTTCTTCTATCTGACCTTTTCAGGGATAAAGACAAGTTATTTGAGGCAGCTGAAATAATCCAAAAATTGCAGACAATCGCCCAGGATTTATCAACTACTGGAGCGACATCAGCTAGGTAAATGTGAATACGATAGACTTAAGTAGTTAACTGTATGAAAATAAAATGTATGCTATGAGACCGTCACAATTTTTTCCCAGGTTTGCAGTGGCATGCAAAAAGATAAACCAAAAATATGACGAAATCGAACGAGCATTGATTGAAGAGTTTGTGGCAGCTCAGGTTGTTGAAGATAGAGACAGAATGAAGCAAATCGCCCGTATTTTGTACAATTTTAAAGGTTATTCACAATGTGTGAATGCTTTCATTGAACAAAGCCAAATTGTAAGTTCATGAAAATTGTGAAACCAAACTTTATCGTAAATTGCAGTTTCAAATTTAAACAGGGAAATATATCATTTTCATTCATTGTTCCCTTTTATTGCTGTAGGGTGGATTCAAAGCGAAAGATGTGTTTGATGACGTTATTCCACTTTGTGATTCAAACAAGCCTATAATTGACCATGTATTTCCAAATCCTGAGCATGTCATGGGAAAATTTGTGCTACATATCTTCCACGTTAGAATTCAAGAAACAGTTACCGCACAACTTTATGACAAGCAGCAAAATCAGGACAAATTCCTGAAGAATCTCTCCTCCCTTTACTCCCGCACCAGGAAAGTTGTAAAGCAGTTGGAATCTTTTGACTTGGGTAGTGACAGTTCCTTCTTGGAGAAAATCACAGAGCAAATTTTCAGAAAACATTTAGAATCTTATATCCGCCTTGAAATAAAATGCCTTGAAACAAAAAGTCATCGCATTTTAACCCTGTACTATGACTCGTTGGGTCATCAGAAACGACAACTTCAGTCCAGTTTTCAAGATTTTAAGAGAGACATTCAAGCCGTGATCGGGGCTCGGGCTAATATCAATATAGCTCAAATTGAAAACTTTGGAGGAGAAACATTTCTATCAGAAGAGGTGGCAATTAACCTACTACAGGAAAGCAGGATGGCGTACTCTAGATGCAGTTTGCTGTCACAAAAAGCTGAAGTGGCTAACAACGCTGCTCAGATATTTGAAATTTTAACCCATTCCCTGTTGAAGGAGCATGTGGATTACGCCTTGGAGTTAGGATTACAAGGGATACCTTTACCGGATGCAAAGGCACAACCAGAAATTTATTTCTTTGACATCGTTAAAAGTTGTAATGCTATTGTGCATTTATATGAAAAGGAATTTGTGGATTCTTTACTTCCACTTATCACGTAAGCAGAAAACTTAGAAATTTTATGCACAATTTAACATGAGAAAAATTTCAAGTATTAAAAGTAAAAACTTGTGAAATTTTATTTATGCTTATTTTGTTTTTGTTATAGAGCTACACCAAAGCTTTCTGAATGTCTAGAAAAGAAACGTCATGTATTGGAACAGATTGAAATCAAACTTGACTCAGGAATAGATCGCGCATTGGAAACGATTGCTGGATGGGTTAAAATTGTACTGCAGTTGGAACACAATAAAAAGGAATTTTTCAAATCTGAAACTTTTAACGACAATGAAAACTTGAATACTGTGTCTCCAGTAAGCAACCAATTTTAATTTGCTTCAGTTCTCTGAATTATTTATGGAACTTTGGAATATATCCTTATGCCTTAAAAATATATTTATAATCGGCAGGCATGCAGCAAAGTGGTGAGATTTGTCAATATCCAAGTTGGCAAAATGAAGGATTCCATGGATGGTAAAAACATTGAAGCTGTTCTGATGGAGCTTGGAGTACGAATTCATCGGGTTATTTATGAGCACTTGCTAATGTTCCAGTACAGCTCTGTTGGTAAGAGTATGCATGATTATGATTACTTTGTTGATGATGGAAAAGTGTGAAACAGTGATTATTTATGGAAATTTTTTATTCTGCTGTGTAGGTGCTTTCAGTGTGATCTGTGATGTTGGAGAATACCTCAAGTGCGTGAAGGAGTTCAAAATACCAATGTTGAACAGAATATTTGAAACGTTACGTGCCCTATGTAATCTTTTGATCATTTTGCCAAAGGATCTCAACAAACATTTCAATCAGGAGGAATTGGTAAGTTTTCGATTGACAAGAGGAAAAGTAAAATGTATTATTGAGTAGGGAAAATCGTGATATTAAATTGTGATTCATATGATTAAATTTTAGATGTGCTTGGACCCCGCAATTCGTATGAGTTTTGTGCAGCTTCGAACAGATTTCAAAACGGCAAGATTACATTTAAATACTGCTAACCAAATGACAACCAAGTAACTAAATAAAACATACTTTGCTACAAACCAACTTCTGTTGTGTGTCCGACGTCTAATTGATTTTATTTCAACATAGTTAATTTATATCTGGATAAAGTTACATTACCTAGTAGTTTACATATGCATCAGATCTGTTTTTGCATACTTTTAAATAATTTCAATATAGTACTGTTGAATTCGTTGAATCAGCAGTAATGCATACGTAACGATATAATGCGACCCACAAACTTGATATATTTTTTCAAAAATGTTTTGTATGTTTTTTTTTTATCTACCTGCCTTAATTTTCAAAGCTTACAAGTAAAAACTCTTATAAAATAGTTTTTAATCCGAACAAACCTTGAGAAAGTCTACCCAAGAGAACACTGAAATAATAATAAACCTTACATTTTATCTTGTTCTTTTACTACTAAAAAACGTGAAAACTTTCTCAAGCGTTTCAATAAAAAATAACGCTTGACATTCATTCATCTCATCATCTATAATCAATGGTTTCTTACATATCTGACCAGTTTCGTTACATCATTTATTCAAAGAAAAAACAAATGAAATGTCCATTTTGTCCAAAGACTTTACAGGTAATTAATTGATATTGGGTAACGGAAAACGAAGTGGGATTTCTTAAGATGTCAAATTTCATGTTCATTTTATAACTAATACCTAAATGAAAATAATAAAGTAAAGAAGGTACTGTTCTGCCAAGACCACAGGACAGATGCGGTTGCGAACTTTTTCTCAATGTACAAGAAAATCCACCTGACAAAGCAAAGCACGACTTAACGCATGCGGTAAGTATTTTCTTCATGGAGAACACCGTGCTCGCCTTCGAAATCCATCTTGACTTGAAAATCCAGATCGCGATTGTTTCGCGAGTTCTGCTTCAGAGTAAAACGTCCACGAATTTCCTCGCCCTAAAAATTAGGTAAAAATGAAGAATTAATCTCCTTGCTTAAAAATACTTAACTATAACAATGTAGATTGTAAATGATTTGAATTATATGCACAACAATCGACATACCTTTTTAACTGTACAGTAGTCATTCAAGTAAAAGACCGTTTGCTTCCAGTGCGTGTAGGGTGCTTCCGGTGCAGTTGAAAACCAGGTTCGTTTGTGACACTTGGAGAACTCCACAGTGAAGAAAGTTACTACAGCGTGAACATAGTCGTCCCGGCGAGCTAAGAGATTGAAGGGTACGGAGAAGTTCAAATCTTCCTTACGCATCGTATTCAGATCAACTTCCAATAGTTGACAATGATTAGTGACGACCTGCATTCAAATAAAAAGAAGTTAAAAATTTGATTGAATATCATACATGATATGTTGGAGGTGAAGTCTTAGTTCTTGTACAAAATTCATACGACATACCATTTTCTGATCTACCACATCAACTAGCGGTTCCCTGATAGCCACTTTACGAAGGCAACTCATGTCAAATCCGTAAACCTCATCCCACCAGTGAATCTTATCGTCCTTATACTGGCGGTCCTCAATAGCTGTGATGTACAGAGAACATTTATCGGGAAACAACATTCCGTTTGGGGCAAGCCACTTGTCTCTGGCATATAAGACGGTTTCTAACATTGACTCGTAAAACAGACAGTAGCCCATCCATTCAGAGATGATAATATCGACCTTCTCCTCTCCTGGTAAGGTAACCTCCTCAACTTTTCCTACAAATTCAAAATAAAAAATGTATTACATTACTGTCATGTTTGCATACTATACTATTTCTTCAAATTAACTTAACTCATGTCAAAAATACTAACCTTTAATAATAGTAATGACATCGCCGAATCCATTAGCCTTGACAATAGTTTCGGCATGCTGAGCTATATTGGAGCACTCAATACCGAAAACCCTCCTGGCGCCTGCCTTGGCTGCAAACATGGACAAAATACCGGTCCCACATCCAACATCTAAAACTACTTTGTTCTGAAAATACAGCATGACATTCATGGATAATTAATAACTTACTAATTTAAGATGCTAATGAGGTAATGCTGACTAATAAAGTACGTCAACTATGTCTTACCTTGAACAAGTGCTTGTTGTAATACATGGAGTTGCGATACGTCATAGTCCTCACTTCATCCTTCAACATTTCTTCGTGAATGCCGAAATGCGCGTATGAGTCGAAGTAGTAATCTTTGGATGTCATTTCGTCCACTGGAACGTCTTCACCAGTTGTGCCATTCGTCAGGGCTCCCTTCTTTCCTTCACCTTCTACCTCCATTTTGACAATGGGTTCTTCGAGCTGAATAGATGCCTAATTATCAAAGCAAATTCAAACGAAAAAAGGTTAAATGTTTGTCTACTTTTCCCACCCACCACCAGCATTAATCAAGACAAGCCCAAGCAAAACTAAAGATGTTCGATTTCAATCAACAATTAGCAAATCAAATCATTACTAAAAATTACAAATGAGCGAGGCAGTATTAGTAAATGGCTACTTTGTGAGAACCAATTTGTAAAACAAATGATAACATACCATTTTAGCAATAACACTAGGTTTAGAAGTCAGGTTGGCAAAAAATTTGTAACTAATTAAAACAAAATATACACAAATTTACAACTGAAAAATGGTTATAATTTTCGGCAAATTTCCTAACCGTGTGATTTTACAATAAAACCACAGTTAGTAAAGTTCCAGTAAAAATATTACGTAACTAACCTCAAAAACAACGAAACTACTTAAAAACGCGACAAAGACAAAGGAAGATGTTTAACTATTTTTTTAGCTGCTCGTCAAGTTGTATGCTTGTCACCGCGTTTTTCTGAGAAAACTGAACTCAATTAAATTAAATGTTAAAGAAAAGGAAAAGTTGACAATGTCAGCTTGACTAAGTGTTAAAACTTTAACTATAATTGATAAAGACAAAGGCTGACTCATAAAACTTTGAATAGAGAAAAAAATTACACCGGAAAAATATTAACTACTTTCAAAATTCAGTCTTGTTAATTTGCTTGCTTCTTCGTGGGGAAAAAAGTATCTTTTTTTTGTAAAAGGACATCCACCACCACCAAGTATGCTATACTGAAAGACAGAAAGAAATACAAAGAGGACGAGAGCGAGACGACACGGCGGAATGGAAACACGCTAAAAAAAGTGTAAAGCATTTTCCAAGCTTCTCGATGCTGCTTGTCTGCTTTTTCTTGTATGAAAAGACCTTTTTTTGCCGGAGTAAATGAACCCTTGGTTGGTGTATGCGTATGTGTAGCATTTTTGTGGAGAAGATGTAGATTGAGTTTATTGAGAACTTTTTGTAAAATAGCATGCCATGCCGTGTAAGCTTTACTCATTTTAGTACACATTTTGGACACAAGCACAGAGAGGATTTACTAGAGAAATAGATTCCGATAAAAAGAGAGATGGAGACTCTACTTTGACGACGACGGTGGATGGAGTAGTGGAATTAAATTACATACATGGAACTACAACTGTTCCGTCTCGGTTGGGTAGAAGGTGTATTATGTCTTTGTCAGGAGGGCCAGGGGAAGAGAGGGGAAATGTGAGACTGTGTGTGTGGTGGATTCCAATTCCAGCGACAAAAATTGACTTGCATTCTTGCATAGTTTTCCATGAAAATCGCTTTGCATTTTGTAATTTTAATGATGACAAGAATATTATGTTAATTGGCTATGACTTATGTTAAATTGCATAGTTTTGTTTTGAGAACGTCCCTCTAATGTAAGTCGTATGTAATATGACAATTTACGGTTTAGGTTTTATTATGAACATGAGCTATCGTCTGATTGTAATCAGTAGTTTTAATGCTCAACTAATCAATTTAATTGCATGCGTGCAAATTCAAAATAGAAAAAAATGTTGATTGATTTGTACGCCAACCAGTTATACTTTGAAGTTGTTGTCTATTTCATATCATAATCATGATAGTTTTTGGGTGAATTGAAACAAAATACAAATAAATAGAAAGTTTCATAACTTGTGTGGGCGTATCGCCAATTGCTAATTGTACTAACCAATTTTTTTTTGATGTGATTAGAAATTACAGAAAATTAAAAGTTGAAAATATTTTATCGAATTCCAGAATCAGAATGAAAGGTATTTTTAATATCAAGATGCACACATGGCAAAGTGCACTGGTTCTCCAGAACTGGTTGCGGCATTTTCAAAAATCCCAGTTAGGTGAACTATGAAATCTGATTGGCTGCTTGTGTGGTTGCATGCAAAACATGCATGAAGTGAAACAATGTAGGCCGCACATGTATACAGCAAACATGTGGATTCCTTACCGTCTGCCTGTATATTAACTAAACAAGCAAAAGATCATAAATGAAACAATTTTTGTACTACTTTTTCGATGAATTTGAAATTCAAAATTGTTTTACGATAATTTTTACTGGACAAACAACTGGAACAAAATGATGCCCGTTTGATACAAACACGTAGCCTTAGATTGTTGACGTAGTTGAACATGGTTGATCAAGTTAAGTAAAGTTTTTAATAAGTGCGGTTCATGCATGTGCATGAATGAAATTTGTTCAGTTTAATTGTTTTGTGTATTTAGTAGTGAAGGTGCGTATTTATCTTCAGTGTTAAACTATTGTGTTATCGGTAGTTAATTTGAAGTAGTTGATATTACGACATTAATCACACAACAATGACAATGGAAGTTGCAAGATTTTCCCCGGGTGGTGCATATTTGGGTGTATCTGGGGCAGATGGTCGCCTCAGATTGTGGGACGCAGCGACAAGCGTTTTGAAGCAAGAGTTTGTACCGTCATCCCATTTAACTGCCACATGTACTTGTTTGGAATGGTCACCTTGTAGTAATCAGGTAACGTTAATTTTCTATGAAGATACTCTGTTTACTTGAAACAGGTCAAATCCCTAATTACATTCATTTTCATTGATATGCAGATAAGTGGAAAGAAGAAAAAGCGGAAGAGGACAATAGCTGGGGAGGTCGTAGTAATGGGGACTGCCACAGGTGCTTTACTTTTTTATGGAGTGACGAAAGCACAAGTTCTTTCTCAGCAAAAGGACGCTCATTCGGGAAAGGTGACTGGCTTATCTTGGTCTGCAAATTCGCTTATGTTGTATTCTTGTGGAGAGGATGGTTACATTGCTGAATGGGATCCTGAGGGAAATAAATCGACAAGGTATGTAACGACTGTATGACATTGCCTATCTGAAAACACAGGAAATGGGTTTGACGGTGATTAGTTCACTATTTCATATCCGAAAATCGTTTTATCATTGCAGCCGTTGGAGAGGAAGTAAATCAGGGCTAAGCGCAGTTCGTGTGTTTGGCGATGGAGTTCTCTCAGCAGGACATGGCATAACTTTGTGGGACTTGGATACAAAAACTGCCATAAGAAATTTCACTGGACATCCCAGTCTTATCACGCAACTGGAAATCATTCCTGACACGGATTATTTCGTTACAATGTGTCATACCGAACGACATTTGAGAATTTGGTATGTTTTTATGCCTTGAGATGGGTAATTCCATCCAACCGTATGTATTCGTAGGAATAAATTATTATAAGATTGTCTCTTTTCATTATGTATATGCGTAGGTCTTCAAATGAGAAAAACTCGGTCTTAACACTCACTGTTCCGGAACCACCTCAAAGTTTTTCAGTTTTCAATTCTGCGGAGGGTCATGTTTCAATCGCATCTGTAACTCAAAAGGGACCTCTGCATTTGTTCAAGCACAAGCTGAATGGGCCTGTCAAGAAGCCACTTCTACCTTCTGTAACACTTAAAATACAAGACGTCATGGACGCTAATAAGCCCATTCCAGTTTTGGCATCCTTTTTGGCTGATGACGGTAGTGATAAGGAGTCATCAATTATCGCTGCATATGGAAGCTGGCTTAGACTCAGATTTGAGAAATTCTCGACCACTTCACTGGAAACGGAAACTGTCATTGAAAGGGAATATTCAACTCAGAAAAGGAAAGGGAAAAAACAACATATGCTGACTGAGAATGAAACAGTAGAAATCCCCTCAAATGTGAAGCACTTGCAACCTGGTTCAGAGAGCTTAGTGGCTGACTTGAAGTCTAAGAAAAGGAAAAAATCGGGTCAAGATTCCAACGACGTGGCTGCAGTTGATGATGGTGAGCTGCCGATGGAAGAAAGATTAACTAATTTGACCATAGATGCGCCTGGTGGATCGGTGCCCAGCTCTAGTAACTTAGCTAATTTATTGAGCCAGGTAGACAATTACTAAACATCACAATATTTAGTTCGATTGTTCAAAGCTTGATTCTTAAGGCTAATTATACTCATGATATTTGTAATTCTTGTGTTGTAGGGTCTACACAGCAAAGATGTAAGGATTCTTCAATCTGTGCTAAGCAGATGGGATGAAACTGTCATTTCAGCCACCGTTCGTAGTCTTCCTGTACAGTTAATTATTCCGTTACTGAATGAAATCCGAGGAATGTTGGGAGGAAAGGCTCAACAGTACGTGAAATATTATAATTAGCTTCAAGTTTTGTATGGTTAGCTTTAAATGAGGAAAGTATATTTAAAAGTGAATTCGGATTATGGTTACTTTTAGGAATCACAGCCTCTTGAAATGGCTAAAAAATATTTTCCAGATTCACTCTGCGTATTTAATGTCCTGTCCGTCAGGGGAAGAACTGTTGGGTCCATTTATGAGCCTTTTGCGGTCACGAGAAGCCTTGTATCCTCAAATGTGTCAACTCAAAGGAAAATTAGAGTTAATCAAAGGAAACATCCAGGCGAAAGAGTTCAAAGCAGAACAACCTAATGAAGCACTGCTTGTTTATCAAGATGGTACCCGCAATATTTTGACTAAACATGTTGTCTAAAGATGTTGGCTTAAACAATGTTAAGATGTTAGATGTTAGTTATGTGGTAACTAATTGTTGTGTATTATTTACAGAATCATCTGACGAGGAAAAAGAAGAGGATACATTTTTGCCTTCTGAATCAGAAGGTTTTCTGGAGACTGATGATGATTTGGGTGTTGATGATGACAGCAGCGGTGATAACGAAGAAGACGATGCTTCAGATATGGACGAAGATGACGATGATAACGACTCTGACGACAGTAGCAGTGAGGAAGAGAGTCCAAAGAAAGTAAATAGTAGCAAGAAATCACAGAAAACTAATAGTTCGCCAGCCAAGAAAAATAGTCAGCAGAACAATCATGTTAATGAAGCTGACTCTGATGATTTAATGGATGATGATGATGACTGATATAAAAATGAGACATTAAAACCACACCTGAATATTTTCACAGACAATTGCAAAATCAAATATTGATTATCTTATTATTTGTTTAACGGAAGTCGTCGACAATTATGTAACAAATATTTTTTATTGTAAACAATCTTTACATAAATTAACTGCTAGAGTGTAAACATCATTTGCTCTTTCCAGTTTGGAAATAAATCTATTTTTACTCGTTACGTCAAAAAAATATTGTGAAAGAAAATATGCGTTCATTATTATAATACACCGGCATTGTAGCATCATGCAACAATTAATCTTTATCTACTCTTGCGAAGGCTGCCAACTTTGAAGATATTTTTGATTTCTTCTCCCCCTCCAAACCAGCAGATTTGTTGGAATCATCGCCTTCGTCTTCGATTTCACTCCTTTTACGTTTCTTCTCCTCATTTTGGTTATTAGCAGCGTATTTCTGAAAGGAAGTGAAAACCGTGTTTTAAAACAAATGCACCTGTAATTTAACTTCACTTGACACAAGAATATTTCATAATCTTACCTTTTTCTCTTCAGCGCTTAATTGCTTGAACATTTTCATGCCAATTTTGGTTAGCTCACTCGTTCCCAGCTCTGGGTTCTCCTCTTCCAGCATCTCTTTGTTCTGATCATACCAAAGGAGGAAACCATGTTTGGGTTTCGACTTCTCGGGTTGCGGTGAATCCCTATGCTGCAAATTAGTAGAGTCTTCTAATAGGGAATCTGAATTTCCATTAGTTTCGGTATGACTTTCGATTTCACAGGGCTGGTTCTCAACTGCAGAATCATTACTGGCATCATCCGTAGCTTTTGGACTTTCAATATTTAAAAAGCTGGCCAACGGGTTGTCTTTGGATTTCTTCCCCATATCCATAAGAGTAGGTTGTTTCTGTAAACAAATCAGGAAGAAATAAGAGTACGCGTACAAGAAAACATAATCAAATTAAAATCTTCATCACAATAAAATCCCTACCTTCTTGTCCTTATTGGGTTGCTGTTCTTTGTTTTTATCTGCAGCAGATTTTCTACCAGGTTTGTGCTTCGCCATAGTCTTTGCAAAGAGATCCTGTGGTTTTTCGACAGGCTTTTTCCATGTATCTAACAGCCCCAGCCCTCGTTCACTGTCTTCAGAATTACTTGCTAGTGCTTTATCCTTCCGGAATCTACTTGCTGACGTATCAGTAGAGCCTAAAAGCTTTCTGATTTCATCTTTGTTCTTTTTCATGAATGGATTTTCTAATGCAAAAGTAGTAAGAAAACATATAATTAGCAAATGGCAATCTTTATTAACAAATTTATTCTCAAGAGCATTAAACTCATTTATACCTTCATCAGGAATAGTGACGACAGATCGATTTGCTGCACCACCGAAGGACGTGGAAAGTGATGATGAAGATGCATTCCATCTACTACTGCTGGTACTATCATTAAACAAGTCTTGTGAAGCAGAGTACTCTG
Source organism: Entomobrya multifasciata (assembly GCA_034693345.1). NCBI lineage: Eukaryota > Metazoa > Arthropoda > Collembola > Entomobryomorpha > Entomobryidae > Entomobrya > Entomobrya multifasciata. The sequence continues at coordinate 18,033 of JAQFXM010000864.1, read as the reverse complement.
CAGCAAGTGTTCTGTTTTGAACGTTGGAGTAAACTACAGTTCCCATTTTCAAAGTTTCGAAGTCATCGTCATCTCCTTCAATCTCAAGTTCTTCCTCGTCAACTTTTTTTCTGCCGATTGCTGACAACCGGTCAATCAGGCCCCTTTTACGAAGCTTGCTAGCTAATTTTAATGCTACCTGTACTCCATGAGCTGACGGCATCATTGATACGTACTCCGCTCCTCTGGCGTCCCAGTCTCCTTTACAACTCAACTATTAAAATATAAAATGATAGCTCACATTGTATAATACTGAATTGATAGTGAAATTCAAATGGAAACAAATATTAAGTTGAGAACTTACGTGAAACAAATTAAACAAGGATTCTTTGAGTTCCTTCTCGGCACGTGATTTGTACTCGTCAACTTCGTAATTTTTCTTGTCCATTTTCTTGGACAAAGCGTCTAGCATAAGTGATCGATGAAGTCGATCCTCCAATCGGCTTTTCTCTGTTTCCATTTCACAGAACGGCATCTACAAATTCAAATGGTTTTTAAATCATTTCTTTTTTACAAAAAGACTTAGTCGTTTCATGTGGTTTATACGCAAGCATCTTACCTGAGCATCTAATTGCATCAGCACTGGTCTGGGTAACGTGGGAGGATATTTCATTCCTTTGCATTTGACTGCCCTGATCCGCTGATCCAACTCGCTTACCCCGACCACCCAAAAGTGGTCAGACGAACCAGAGATCAAATGCTGCTTCAACGCGGAAAATGTAGTCCAGTAACGGCCACTTAGAATACGCAAAACATCATGTGAATCAGTATAAACTGGAGTGCCTTCGTCTGAGAAGCCCATCCAAGTGATCTGGGACTTGGGGCTCAATGGTAGGGGCTCGCTAGCTATCAGTGGAAACGGCTTTTGACTTGATTTGATGCGGAATATTGAATATGCAATAGTCTGATTTCCGTGTAAGCCTAAATGATTGAAAATTACGGGAAATCATAATTTGAGTATCAAGTGATATGATAACATAACAAGCCATATATTACAATTATATTTATATATGTATTTAAGAATTGTAAGATTATACCTATTCCGTTGTGGTATGAAATGAATAGCTTGTCTTCATGACCAGCAGTTGATATGATTTGGCCCCCTACTTCGATAATTTGTCTTTGAGCACCTCCAATCGAGAAAAGACGAATCCTATTCATGTCAGTTGCAGCTGCAATCCAGCCATCTCCAGCTGCAAGTCCTACAACTTCCTCACCAAGTGGCAGATCAGTAGACCATTCTTTTTTATTATCCCAAGCACTAAAGCTATAGCAAAACAATTTGCTGTTGGAAAAAAGAGAAGTTTGTTAATAACTTTGCACTTCGCTGAATACAGTTTATCTTAATTTTACAATTTGATCTTTGATCATATCACGATTTACTCTCACCTTCCGCTATCACTTTGACTTTCATTTGCAAAAACTGCAACTTCTTTCGACAGCGTAGCTATTGTGTACTCATCTTGATTTCTCAAATGAATAGCAGGATGAACGGCAGCGTCATGAAATTCAATATCAATCGCTTGCTTCTCGTCATCATCATGTGAATAGTTTCTAATAATCCCAGTGTTATTCCAAGTCATAAATCGATGATCTAAATGCTCCGGAGTGGATGCCGGCTGAAACGGTTCCTGAGGCTCCGTAAATGGAATTTTCGGTGGAGCCATGATTATCGGCCGGGAAGACTTTGACGGAGGCCTACTACCACGGCTGGACGTGCTTCTGGCATCATCATCATCGTCATCGTCAGACATAAGGCTCTTCTTGTCCCCACTCATTCCTTCTCCTGTCAAGATCACTTTCGCATTTTTTACCCCAACATATTCGTCCCCTATGAATCCAGTATCTGCTTTGATCTTAGAAATAGAAATTTCATTGTCGTCCACGTCATTGGCGAAAAGGTCATCCATTCCATCATCAAATGCATCTGCAATTTTAGCCTCTTCCTCCAGATTTCGAGGGGATGAAGGGGGCGACATTAAGTCATCATCATCCATGTCACTATCATTCTTGGAAGTTGTCTGAGGTTTGGAAGAAGCTGTTGTTGTAGATGATATAGCAGTGGTAGTGGATGGTGGTGTTTTGAAATCCTTCAGTTTGAGTATACGACCCTTCATGTCTGCGGCAAAGATATCAGTTTCATTGTTGCCAAATGTGATTTCTGTGATGAGCTCTGCAAAGTGGGCATATTCAACAATAACAGTGGAATCCATGACTTTCCAAACAATAAGAGTCCCATCTGATCCACCGGCAGCAAGATATGTGCCACACTGAGAAAATCTTGTTACGGACATCATCTAAACAAACAATTTGAACAGTTAAAAGAGATAAGTATACTTAAGTCCATAATAATAAAAACCATGCAACAATTCATGTTACCTTTTTAGATTTTTGAGACTTCAACACTTTCAATTTCGCCCATGAATCTCTAGCATACAGAGCCACATGATCCTCCTCAGGAACAGCCAAGATGTTTCCGTTGGCCTCCCATGAAATACGACATAATGTTGAGGACGTTGAAATGTCATTGGATGATGGAAAGATGCCTTCCAGCTTCTTCACCAAGTGTACTGGTTTGCCTTCATCGGTCAAGCTCCAAATGCAGACATTGCCGTCACAGCCACTGGACGCGAGGAAGTTTTGCTTAGGATCCAGAGCCACAGATAACACAGGAGCTGAGTGAGTCTCAATTTTCACGGGTGGAATGCTCGTATCTGACAAATTTACAACCTGTATGGTCATGTCTCTGCAAAAAAACAAGCAAAATAATATTAATCAAAGTTATCATTTAATTTTTAAAGATACATCTCATCAAGCAAGATAATGTTCGAAAATCTTACCCCGAACCAGCGATCAGCCATTTTCCATCCTGTGACACATCAATATGATGCACAGCCGCTGTGAATTTAGCTTTGACCCCCAAATTTTTCCCATCTTCCAACGATATGGCTTCAACAGTGTTAAATTCAGTTCCAACATAAACTTCATCATTTCTACACAGCAGGGTCAAGCCATTATCCGTCAGTTCGTGTGCCACCGGATCGTTGTCATCAAATCCTTTCCAAATACGTAGTTCACTGTCAGCTCCACAAGTTAGTAGTTTCCTAAAACATCAAATAAATTTCATCATTAAACGTCATGCTACATCGGACAGTCCACCACGATTCGATTGACTTAAAAATACTAAAAATCAAATTTTCTTTCATACTCTGCACTCCCATCCTTCACAAATTCCACTGCCGTTACTCCTTCACTGTGACCCCAACGAAACTCCACTCTAGAATCCGACCCATCGTCCTGTGACATTTTTCACCCCTTCACTGCGTCAACTAATCAGGCAGTTCTCACAACTTCTTGAACGAGAACTTTTTAAAAACTTTGAAATATTATTTCACAATCGAAACAAAGCTCTGTTCACTTTGACTTCAATAAAACTGTCATACCAAACCAACTTAACTTAATAGGTAACTTAAGTCAACTATTAAAAAATGTGTGCAAACTTTCACCACATTAATTTTTCTTCCCTCTAAACTTTCGTCCTAACCTGTTTTCATACTCTGCCTGTCTATCGTGTTTTCTCTTTTGTCATTGTTTTCCCTGCTGTCGTATGCCGCTTTGTGTATTTAAAGCTACGTTGGCGCTTCATTACTTCAAAAGTCTGCTGCTGTTTGGTCGTCGGAGTCGGAGTTTGTATGCATTTTACATGGGGGATAGGTTGTCTAAAGGGGAATCATCTGATGCTTCATCTGATTCATACATGACATGTATAACAAAAAAAAATAGCAAGCATCATTTTTCTTCGGGATCGCATCATCATCGGCATCGGATAACTTTGGCTTGATTCTCCCTGTAGCAAATATTATAGGTTTGGTGGACGCCGGAAGTCAATTCAGTTTAGAGAATTAGAAAGTTGGAATTTGGGAGAAACTTAAAGTGGTAAAAAATTATACAATTAATTGTTAACATTTTTAAAAATTCAGTAATTAAGTTGCAGGTAGAAAATTTTTAAGTACAGATTAGTATTTTTTGAGGAAGGCATTTTATTAAATCGTTCAAAATAAAAACTTGGTTTTTTTCTATAAGCAAAGTTAATTATTTGAGAGATAGATTTTTAAAATGGATTTGAGTATGGCTGGTTGTAAGCGTGCGGCTGAGGTCGCTGAAGCGTTGTCTTCACCCACTGCTAAAAAGCCAAATATTAATAACAAACAGGAAGATCAGAACGGCGGAAGTAATGCAACTACTGAAGGTGGTGTTGGTGAAAAGAAAAACGCTGACGGTCAAAATTTTAAGGATTTGAGTGGATTCAAGCTGAAAAGCGTGCTGTCTAATAGTGCGGATGCCAAGAGGGTAACTGTCGAAGGTACATTTGCGGATGGTCAGGCTGCTGTGGTCATTTTGGATAAGAAGCCATTCACAGAGGAAAGTTTTACCGAGTTGTTCTCAAGTGAAAGCAAGCTTCAGCAAATTTTCCAGAACGATATTTATGGAAATTACGATTGCATTCCAGGAGTGAAATCTGCTGGTAAGATCTTGTTAAATTTCCATGTTTAAATTTCCTGTATATGCTTGTTTCATTTTAATGGAGTGTTAAAACTTAAAATCTCTTAAAATTTGCAGCTATCAAGGCTACTGTTGTGTATCCTGCTACTGCGAAGCACATTGAGAAGTACATGCACCATGAACTCTTTTTAATTGACGAAACACCTACCTTGTACGAGAAAGTGGTCCTTCCGCATTTGGGTGAAAGTCAGTTTAATATTCAGGTAAGATAGATCACAATTTTTGATTTTTAATTATAATTTTAAGTTAGGTGTGCAAAGAAGGTTAAGCAAGAATTCCAAATTTACATGGTGTGTTTTTTTCTAGTGGGTTTTCAACATCTTGGAACACAAAAAGGAAGCAGATCGTATTGTCCACGAAGATTCGGATCCCCAATCTGGATTCATTTTGATACCTGATTTGAAGTGGGACGGAAAGGCCCTTGAAAACTTGTACTTGACTGCAATCGTTCACGCTAAAGGCATTAAATCGTTGAGGGATCTTACCGCTGAAAATTTGCCGTTACTCAAGAATATATTGGAGGGTGGAGTTGTAAGTTGAATGATCATGTAATTTTATGATTTGGGAACAAAAATTTGTAGATTTTTCATGTTTCCTTTCTTTTGTCATTTTAACAGAAAGCTGTAAAGGATAAATACGGTTTATCACGATCTCAACTCCGAATTTTCTTACATTACCAACCAAGCTACTACCATCTTCATGTTCATTTCACAGCATTAAGTTTTAATGCTCCAGGTAAGACTACAAGCAAACTTTAATAAAAGTCTAATCTTCAACGTGTACATACACATCTGTAAAATAATCCGAGTTTAATAAGATGATTTTTTACTCTTGTTGTAGGAATTTACGCAGAGAAATCTCATTTGCTGCAGTCCGTCATCTCTAATTTGGAACTCAACTCCAACTACTATAAAGAAGCCACGCTTCCCTTTGTCGTGAAGAAAAACGACCCATTGTACCAAAAATTAGTTGATTTTGGCTACGAGTTTTAATTTTGAATTCTTGCTTTCACAAAATGGAGCAGACTGATCATAAAAGTATTAGAGTGTTTGCGGAATACCTTAATAATTTAAGGGCTGTGAATTTGTACATAACTTTAGATAGTAATTATCTTGACCCAAGTGTCACACCTGTGTTATCGATAAGCTGTAATGTAATCCAGATTCCTGGACTAGGTAAATTTAAAATAGTGTTGAATGAACTTAATCTAGAAGACTGCAATGATTTGCCCCCTCGCTCGCTAGATAATAATATTTTATGCTACAGATTAGTTGTAAAACCCGAAACTGGTCGTGGCTCTGTAGCTGCAGAAATTGTTTCAAACTTTGAGAAAACTGTAGACGAAGGAGCAAAAAATTTGGTTAAGAATTCGATAAATAATGTAGCTTTAAAAGAAGGTACAGTCTACCGATTGGAGTGCAGATTTTGTTCAAAATTCTTAAGCGAAAGTGTCAAATTCGATAGGATAAGACCTCTTCCTTCAAAAAATTGGGTTGAGAATGCAAGTGAATTGTGGTATTGTCACCCACCCGAGCCAACAAACTCACAAGGCTTACATCAGGACATGTCGGCAAGAATGAATAAGATGCAGTTGGAAAACTCAAACCAAAACAAATCTATTGTTGAGCTTCTCAAAAATCCGGATTTAAATTATTGCTTTTACGGGCCTTGTAACTGGGCTTTGAATAAGGATATTGTAAAATTTATTTGTAGAAATGACTCTCTTGAAAATTGTTGCGTAAGCAGGGCAGATTGTTCTCATTGTGGAAATGAACTTGGAAGCTTTACTTCTGAGCATTGTGTGAAAATTTGGGATTATGGAGTTCACTGGGTTGAAAATCCTGATCCTGACACTAAAACACAAGTTTCCACGTCAGATGCAGAGGTAGAAGCTTCTGCAACTACTGATAACTCTGAAATTACGAAGAACAGGGCATTTCTTAACTTTAAAAGCATTGTATTCGCGACAATTTATGAATTGTCAGACCATCCTACTTTTCGGTTCACTGTCAGTTCTATTTTCAAAGGGAATTCAATTTTTCTATGGAATATTGATAGGAACTTGACTGTCTATCCACAAAAATCAGTGGAATTAACTTCCAGTGAGACTACAATATTGGAACGTTCCAAAGTGGCTAAATTTTTCTTTGCTGTTAGAGTAAATAACCTTGTTAATATAAGTGATCCGAGGGAGGTTTTAATTATTCAAGAATCTGAGCAGAATGAGCAAAGTATTTTAACTATTCCTGATTATGTTTATAAAGTTGGTGTTGAAAAGCTAAGGGCTACTTCTGTCATGTATTCAAGAAATGAGCAGACGTTGCAATGCGGATTCCTGCCGTATGATGTTTAATTATATGTACAATATATTATGGTAAAATGGAATGAACTCTTGTAATTTATAATTAAGTTATGTATATTTTTATTATGTAAACGAAGATTTTTGTGTAAATAAAAAATAAGTGGGTGTTGATTTAAAGAAACGTAAACGTATACCTTCAGTGTCTCCTTCTCTCTTATTCTTGTTTGCTGTTTGAAAGTTTTTCAAGCGCTTCGGTATAAAAGCCGTTAAAGTTAACTCGGTAAATGATGTTGGCTACTTTAGATGACTGATTTGGATCTTGGACCATACTTGACACTTCATACAGAAATTCTATTAATTTTCCATTGAACTGGTTGGCAAGATCGGTAATTGAGAGTGAAGTTGTGGTCAAATTCCTGTGACTTCGTACGTCCGAGGCGGACGTTATCTTGTCACAAAATTTGAGACAAATAGAGAGAAGAGTTGTCATCCTACTTAGTGAAGACCTGCTGGTAAGCATTGAATCCGCAAGAATGGAATTAAGAAGATCAAAATGACAGCTAATAACTTGATCCACGTTCGTGACCTTCGACATGGTTGTAATGAATGTATGCCAGGCTGGTTCAATGACCTGAAAGTTTCAAAACAATCAATGATTCTGTAAAACAGTTAAGCTGACATATTTAGTTTTTAAATTAAAATTAATCTAGGGAATTTCTTCCGTACCTCAAAAGCCATGTAATACTGTAAATTTTGAACAAAATTCAACATCTTTTGCAATAATGAAAAAGTTTCAGACACTCCACATCTTCCTTTTCCTTTGCGCAAAATAACGTTTTTGGCCTTGTTTGCAACCCATACTTTGCATAACTGTCGCTCTACATGCTTGCAAAAGAATAACTGCCTAAAGATCATTTGGTAGCATGTTATGGCACGCGTACTGAGAACAAGTGACATTGGCCATTGGACATCATACGAAAATGAAAAGGCTTCAACACCAGGGATGCTAAAGTTGAAATTGTTGTCTGCCTAAAAATGTGAACAAAATATATTTCAATCAGCATATTTGTTTAAGTAACTCTATACTACACTTCTACGTTGACATTTCGCTAAATACTAAACTTACAGCTTGTTCTAAGGGCGTCTCAATAGCCATAATATTCCATAGCTGATCTGCAATTCCAAATGGAAATAGGTGAACACGTACATTATCTTTGTAGGGATCAGCGCTGGATGATGAAGTTCTCAGTGCTAGTTCCAGAAGAGATTCCAATCTAACAGGATTCAAATCATCTATCTGTTTGTTCAACTCGTCTTCAGCTAAATCCAAAAACTGTACGATGAAATCTCCCTAAAAAGACAAAGAAAACATTATACTTTTACTTTACATTCGTCTGCACATTGAATTGTCCGCTAATTATTGTAGTTGCAAAATAATATTTACCTGGTCCATTAGTAAATAATGCTTGACAGATTGGAGCCTCCGTAATAAATCATACTCGTTGAGTAAAAGATCCAACAAAGTCTTGCTTGCAAATGAGTACGCTTTTTCCACCGCTGTCACATAAACCCTTTCGTGGACACTGTAATGGAGCTGGGATGCCTTTAAAAAATCATCAATAACAGTTAGAATCAGAAAAGCTGATCAAGGAATATTATCATGAATATTGAACAGTGTGCACTTACAGACACCATACTTATATCTTTGCCACATTCTCTGATAACATTCAGATATTTTCCAGCTTTCAAGATTTCATTCATCATCTTTCGAAGGAAAATTGGGCATTTACTTTCCTCAATGTGATATCGCTTTTCCCAGTAATCATCGCTCTGTTCCATTTTCCCGTCACCTTGATCATTATCGACAACCACGAATTCCAGAAAAGGGTCAGTGATCATTCCCTGTTATGGACCCCAAAAAATAACAGGAATTATGAATACGAATACGTAACGTAACCATTAAAAATGTCATCAACTATGACAGATAAGCACATATCACTATCTATACCTTATAAATCCACGACTCTAAAATTGTAAAATATGGTTCCGAAGCTTTCTGTGCCAAGCTCTGGCAAAGATTTGAAAGCGCCTCATCCGTCACCATATTCATCGCTTTCTCATGAAGAACTGTAAGCACCTTGCCGCCAGATAGATCGTCTTCCTCGATTTTAGTCACAAGGGAATTCAGCACTGCAAAAATTTGCATTGTGGGATGAATGTAGAACCACATTTTCTGAAGTGTCAGTTCACCCTGCAAAAAGACATGAATAAATTTTGTCAGTTAGGTTCTTTCTCTATAGTTTAATTACAATTAAATGACAATTGCTAAATGAAGTTTAACCTTTGACTGAAAGGTCTCTAATTGGGTGATCATGATGAAATATTCTTTGATGATGTCCCTGATAGCTGCGCACAACGCCTGGTTGACTTTTCCATGCTTGAAATCGCAAAAGTTCTCCATGTAATGCGTTACAGTGTAGTAGTAAGAAGCAAGTTGTGTAATTTGGAGAGTAAGGTCCCTCAGGGACTGCTCGATTCGTCTATCAATCTAATGGAAAAAACAAATCGGACAAACATGAGTTCATTTATTTATTCTGTGACATGTCACCTATGTGCCTTCCATTCAGTACTATTCATACCATAAACGCTATTCCACGAGGTTCCACAGGGTGAATAGTAATCAGTGATCCTTCGCCACCACACAGTACATACAAGAGTTCTTGTAACAGTAGCTGTTCTTGTTCTTCCGATGGCAGGTTATCCACCCATAACGATGGAACGGCTCCAACTCCACCCCCACCTCCGATTCCAGCAGCAACAGCTCCAAGAGCATCTCCAGGAAATGTATTTTCACTGAACACAAAATTCAAGGTGCTATACCATCTTGGAAGTCCAAAAACGGAAGGTCCTGCATGAGCTAAAGAAGACGGTTTCGCAGAAGCTGCCACTGACACTGAATGATCGTTATGTTCCTTGTCTCCCCGAATTTCCCATTGTTTGGTAGAAGCAGGGGGGTCCTTAAGGACTTGAAGGGCAGTATCTGACATTTTGGAATTATGTACTTTCTACTTTAATATAATTCAGATTCAGATCATTGGTAACTAATTGTACAATTAATTTTAAAACAGATATTTATATGACTTCTTGACACCAAACGTAAACCACAGACAATTCACAAATTGCAGGCAGGGGAGCTGTTTGAGCTGTATCTCTTTTTGCAGCAAAACCTAAACAGTAAAGTAAACAATGTAAGCTTGTTCCCGCGTACACTTTTATGAATGTGACGATGTGAGCATATCAGCATACCAAGATGCGTTATGCCTTGCAATTTGTAGTTGCAGCTTGCAAGTTGCAACACTGATTGTTTGCAAATTCAATGCAACACTTGAAAATTCAAAATTGCATTAGGTGTCGGGAAAGAATGAATGCAATAAATATGCAGTTAACATGCTTAAATGGGGTAAACCAAAGTAGTGCAATTATACTTGATAATTAAACTAGTTGAAGACGAGGTTGCGGTTATATGTTTTATTGCAATGAATCGAAATTATGATTTTTTTGCATTCATTAATTACATAAAATACTTCATAAATACTCATACTAGTATGATTTTGATTTACTTCGTCATATAAATATTCTAAAAATAAACCGATTTAGTTTCAACATCACTAAAAAATCCAGTAGAATTAGGAGATCTCACTAATGACGTGGTTCCTGTGAAATCATTTTCATCATCCTCGTCTGGAAGTACATCAAATTCTTCATCATCCTCCTCATCGAGATTATCTTCTCTCACCCTCATTTCAGCTGCATACAGTTCCTCAAAAGCTGCAAGCTCATTTAGGGTTAACAAATTTCTTGTGCAGGTTGTCAAAAAGTCTTTATCATTGTAACACACGATTTCAATAGGCTTAAAATATTTATTTCTAGGCTTGTTCCTATCTTTGTATTCTTTCTCCAATACTTTGATTAGCTTCCGGTATGGAATAGGTTTAAACAAGCCAGCGCGTATTAAAAATTCATGACGAGTTTTGATATGCTTTAATGGGTATGAAATTGCTTTGCAATTAACAAGATTTCTTGTTTCGTGTGACATGTCCTTAATTAAGTATTCCAGTTTTGTTTTCAATGTGTTTTCTGACTCCAAAAATACTTCCACAGATTTGGCAATGACACTAATGCTTTCGTCTTTGGAAAAATATGTTTTCAAAAAAGTGAATTGATCAACTATTCTCCGGGAAGGAAAGGTGAATAGTTGGGGTATTGAACGGAGTATGTGAGAGCGTTGAGTTTCATTTAATCCGATTGATCGTAGGGCTGTAATACAAGAGCTTATTGAGTCTTCTGAAGTTTTCAAAAGTCGTGGATTCATGATAACCATCTGAAAATTACAACAAAAATAATCATTTAAAAATTTAAATGGGTTTTTTATCACATTGATTCAGAATAAATAAAAACTTTATTTAAAAGTCACAACACTAACCTTGGCTGCTTTGTCTACGTCAATCGTGTAATACGACATCAACTGAAGATAGTTCACCAGATCATTCTCATCAAAATCAATTAGCTGTGGATGAGACTAAATCAATAAAGAAAACAAAATGATTACAAGTTTTTGAATCCATTCAAGCTATGATTAAATTCGCCATAAAACTGAGATGAAGTTGATGGCCTACCTACCTGGTAAAGATTCTCTAAAAGCTTTACACTGTCCGTTGAGACCAGCGAATTTCTCCAGTTAAACTTCACTCTGACCTTGTTTTCGTTTTTCGCACGTCTATTGTTGACGTGATCGGATTCATCGATTTCACTAAAATGTACAAATATATAATGTGAATCAGAATTAACACTTAACACTGCAAACAAATTACAAGTTTGTCTAAAAATATAAACATAATTTTCAAAATCAACATACATTTCTTCAGGAGCCGCATAAGAGACGTCGTCTTGCCCTTTTCTAGTAGAAAAATTCCTGGATAGTGCTTTCAAGTATGTTTGTCCGAAGAAATTTGGTTTCCTGAATGCATTGAGATTGCAATTACAACTTTGTGTGGCCATCCGCATTTCACAGTGCCGCGTAGGAAATCCCCAACCAGAAATTTCTCTGATCTGTAAAAATAACAAGCAAATGAATGGAAACTGTGTACTGGAATTTTACATTTATCCTTCTAAGCACATAAATAGTTCAATTAAAACTAAATAGCTTACGCCGGGAGTCAGAGATGACGAATGCCATTTTGTTAACGCTGATGGAATTGCACCGGAGAAACGTAATGATTTGGACGATAACATTTCAAACAAGAAAGCATTGACTATAACGTCAATTTGTGAGCCAATTTAATTCCTTTCTGTGCACTAACGTTATAGCTATTTGTTAAGTGATTTTATGTATGTAAACAAAGTTAATTATTTGAAACAATTGAATTACTGCGTTCATTAATGTGCTGGATGACTGATGCAATGAAATTTCACCTCACAAGTACAATACATGTGACTTGAAGAAAGCTCAAACACTTTCACATGTTTATGCAATCCTGACTATTCAAGTCCTAAACAAAAATGTTCATTTAGCGCCGAGAGTTTCTCTCTTTCACCCATATCAAGAGAGAGAAAAGAAACGGTTTTTGATGCCAAATATTTGCAATGCTGCTGTTGTATGTAAAAAGTGTAATGTAGGTGTATTATGCATGCACCTTGCGCATATACAAGGATGAAAGATGACGACAGAGAAATGAATCAATGCAAATGTTTGCGAAAGTGAAAGCGTCCTTTTTCTCACGTTTCTAGCAATGTGTTTGCCTAACTAACACAACACCCCCAAACTCTAGAAATAAGTACATGCATAAATACAGTTGTTTTACATTCAGCATTTTTACTCTTCAGGAAAATTTTCGCTGAACATTTTTGGGTAACTCTTTAATGAAAATTTGGTGCACTATTCAACAACAGTAGCAATTCAATTTGTTGAATGTTATAAATACTAATGTAGCGATGTTAAGAAGATTATAAAACTATTCATGAAATAATAAGTTCTATTTTAAACTTCCGAGCTTTCATGTGCGGGGTATTTACTTTTTTGGAAGGAACAACATTTTTTGCTTCGTGTGCCCTTTTTGCTGTTGGATTTGTGTTACGATTTTTTATCATTGAACCAGATTATAGCTTGCTTGAAAACATGTAGAAAAAATATTAAGTACCTTTACAAAAAATCCAGCATGTAATGAGCTAAGAACTAAACCTTCGTGTCAAAAATGCATGAGTGAGCATCAAATGAATCACAAATGTACATTGCTTATTATTGTACATAGCTTTAAACTTTTAAAGTACCTTTATGAAAAATGTTCAAGAAATGAGGATCATTTTCCTTACCTATTACCATACATGTACATAGATACTCTTTTTGAAACAATATTGGAATTTCAGGAATAGCATTTGAATGAAAGGTATTTCATTATAAATTGCCAGTTGCACTGCATATTTTACATTTTAGATATTTACAAGTTCTCGAAAGGTTTTTAAAGAATAGAAGGAATTGTGACTTTGCCCAACAAACATTGAAATCATTTTAGTGAAGAGCATCACTTTTAAAACTTGAAAAATTGTAGTTTTTAAACATATTCAAAATGAACACTACGTATATCTCCGTTCTTATCAGTTTCCTATTAATTTTTTCATTTACTCAGCAAGGTATTCAATGACCCAGTTTTATTCAAGCTTACGTGATAATTATTTCGTAGATTTTTATCTGTATAAATATTTATAAAACTGATTTTCATCCTATAAATTCATCTTGTTTTTATTGTCTTTCTTAAGGTAACTGCTCAAGCAGATCAACCAATACCGGATGGCAAGGATGGCAACCCCAACCCGTCCAACCAGCTCCCCTTGCTGGCACTGCTGGTTTGGCTCCAGCAGCAGGAATTGCCCCAGCAGCAGGTCTAGCTCCTACCGTCGGACTTGCAAACACTGCTCCAATAGCTCAACCTGTCGGTTCCGCTCCATATCCACCAAATCCACCTCCACAACCCAGTCCTGAAAGCCCACCACCACCGCCAAATGCACCTCAACCAGGTTGGGCTCCAGAACCACCTCCGGCTCCTCAACCCGAATCCGGTTGGGGTTCCGGCTGGTAGTAAACTTTTCAACACGGCGATTGACCTACTTGTCTTCTATTTTATGGAGACATACTATATCACATGCATAGCGTATAAAACTTCTTTTTCCTTTACTCTTTAACAATATGACTTATTTCCGATCACTTTCTCCACATCTTTCATATTTTTATATTATATACGTGTACACCTGCACATGTGTACCAGGTGGAGAATCATGAATTTCAGTAATAAAAAATCCTTTTTGAGCAAAAACTCCGTTGGTTTACTATGCGTCCTTACGTCCTTATTTCAGATAACTTTACGACACCACATTCATTTTTAGCACGCATTTCCTCTCAGAGTGAAATAAAGCTTAAGCAAACCAGCAAAACAGCGCATACCTTTTAACATCAAATATATCAAATCAGTACTCCTTTTTCCTTTGTTACTGCTACAATTACGCATGCATTTCATACCGCATTGAACTCATTCACTATTTATGCCACCTCGCTGCACCGTAAAATGAAAGCTCATTCATTGTCCACCGCTACCACCGCCACCATCATCACACTCCATCCATCCAGTAGTTTGGCCATGTGAACTACAGTAATTTATCAAGATTTGCGTAGAGCCCAAATTGGATTTAAAATCTAAGAATATAAGAAAATCTTTTTAGTATTATTATTATACACACGCGACAGACTGTGACTTCCCTTTTGCTACACTCCTTTTCTCCTTCCATCCAAACGCACATTTCATTTCTCCAGAAGCAGAGCGAGAGTCCGTCTGCCGGAAACACTACCACAACACTCCCAGTTTATAGTCCAGTCAAGTCAAGTCAGTCGCCTTTAACTGAAAAACCATGTTATGCAGTTTACATTTGCAATTGAAGTAGAAGTTGGTAATGCGTGCTTTCACATTTCCCTTCAGTGCAGTGTGGTAGTTGGTGTATGTCTTCTGCTCAAATATTACTGCACCATCCATATCCCCACCTTACACAACTGCTTATCTAGAAAAAAAGAACATAACCTCACCTACAAGAAAGTTGGCTTTGCAGTTGTATTTTTTGTGTAGAAGTAGTGACGGCATGAGTATATGGATAGCTGCATGTTAGTGTTAAATTCAACCGAGCGTGTTATGTAGAGAAAGTATATAAAGGCCGTTTGGTGAAAGGCATAAGAATGAAACGAGTGTGTCAGAGATTTTTGCTCTGCGGAACATGAACATCCATGACATGTGTCTTTCACTGCTTTTTCCTTCTCTTCTCTGGAGAATAAGCATCTTCGACCCATTCAACTCTGTTCCGGTTCTGCTTCCACATTCGCTCTCTCAACTCAAGTCGGACTAAATGAGATGGAAAATCGGTCTGGTAAACAGGGTATCAGTATTAAAATGAGTGAACAAGAATGCTCTAATCTGTCTTGTCTTTCTATTTGCTTCATTGATCCATTAAACAGAGTTTATACTCGTTTTTAAACTTTTAACTAGTTTATCGTTTTACACAGACATTACTTTAACAAATCTGTTTTACGTTTTCAAGTTATGTTCATTTTGCATACATACATGTTTTGCCGCAATGTCTGCATCTTTTACAAATGATCTTCAAATTAGTAAATTGCAACTTAAAATGTTATGCATCATTTGACAGCTATAAAGAAACATTTTTTTGTGCAAATGATCCCATTTCAAGTTAAATTTTGAATTGATGGTAGTGTTAGGAAAACCAATTGATTTGAATGCAAAAAATAAATATTCAGCTCATTCACCACCGCCACATCATTTCATTGTTATGTGGCATGTAGCCATGCTAAATTATTCTTTCAATGCACAAACAACATATAGACAATTGTGATGCAGGTGAGGTGAATACTAATAGCGATTACTGCCCGAAACCTCAACTCACAGCCCCTATCATTTTCAATAGAAAATATTTCTATTCCCGATTCCCGTCTGTATTCCAAGTCAGTGGTTTCATACAAAACCACTTGTATCATCAATATAACCTTTCATTCAATTGTATTCTTTACTTTCCGATGACTGTAATCAATGATATGGAGGAAAGGCAAATTTTGATGTTGGTGAAATCGATTATACAATGTAGTCGTGTCGTAGTCCCTCTGTCGTTGGTTTCATACCTATCAATCATACATTCATTTTATTACTGACATGATGTCATTATCCTTTGCCAAATTGCCATTTTTTTCTATGCATGAATGTATAATGAGTTATTAATGTGAAATATTGGCTCATACATTTTTATGACTAGGGGGAATGAAATTGAGAAAAATTCAACTTGAACAATTACTAGTTACACGGTAGAATTATTTTGAATGAATGGTTGTAGTTGCAATCATAATTGTTTATCAGGATTTAATGATATAATTTCAATTGTAAAGAAAATGCGAATTCGAGACTAAATGCAAATCCGACACTGGATATTTTTTTTGACAAATTGTTTTTAGTTTTCTTGTCCATATACAACTGTATAAAAAAAAGATTGCGCAGCAAGAAGGGCGTAGACTGTATGGTAGACTTAATCATTGCGTCAAGCCATTTTCAAAAGAAATATTCCATGCAGAAAAGGAAAACCGCTTTTGGCTCTCTCTGAATGGTAGCTTTCATTCAACCCAAAAAAAAGACGAAGAGATGGTAAATGACAATAAAACGAGATGGTATTCTGCCTTTTGCTATTCCCAAATACACCAAGAGAGAAGAGCCGGTTAGTTGGCCGGTATATGGTGGTGGCGGCGGTGGTGGATGGAGTTGTTGGAGTGTCTGTCGTAGTCTAAAGCACTTTACATTGTTAATCTTACTTTCAAGTCAACTCGTGCAAAATGCATATTCATCTTTGTGCAGTTTGCATTCGCAATAATTAAATTAAGCCGTATCGCTACTTTTCAGAGTAAAATACACAAATGTTATCTTGACTTGACTTGACTTCTGTCTTTTCTGCATAAAATGAAATGAACCTTTCTGTCGATTTCTTGTCCATACCAAAACGATGAGTGTGTGAGTGAGTTTATACTCATTCTAAACTGTTTGCTCTGCTTTTTATAATCCTCTATGCCTACTTATTCCGCCTGTCCTCCTCCCAAAATAGTTTTTAAACTAGCATCATAGCAAAGTAAGCTATTATGTATGTGCACTTTAAAAATTGTTCGTGTGCACTCAATATTCCTTTTTTTCCTCCTTCTCTCGTTCTATTCCCTAAAATCAAGCTGTGATTTTATTCAAAATAAAATACATGCTTACATACAATGTAGAGTGTGACGAAGTGGAGTACAATGCCATTGCCATTCTCCGGCTTTTACGATTATCTCATGCGATTCTCAGACAATTACTATTATATCTACACCTTTTTTATAGACAGCCAAAAAAATATATAGTAGCTAGCCGTGTTTTTCTAACTGCGTAAATGAGCTTTACATGCTAAACTTTTTTTACCGTCACCGTCAAGAATTGTTTAGGGGAAAATATATATGTTTCATACTTCTCCTTAGGTTTTTAGCAGCATGGTTTTTATTAGAGTTTAATGCAGATAATGTATAACCACAATTAAAGCTACATTACTACCACATTGTCTTACATTGTTATTTTTCTACATACGACGACGGACAAACGTACATTGTCAAAAGGAAAAAATTAAGCCGGACAATATAGCAGACTTAAAGGTTATTTTTTCTCATTCCGGCGGCCTGCCTGCTTGATTTTTACCATGTAATATATTTTATATTATTATTATTTTTCTGTCTGCCACTGCACTGGTATCCCAACAAGCTCTCTTTCAAACAATCTTGTAATCCAGTGCAGTGCAAAAGTCAGCCACAACACAAAAAAGTAGCAGGCCAGTTTGGTTTGAGTACACATGAACATCATTATCCAACCAACATCTCTAGCTCTCTTTTTCTGCTTACATCACATCATCACACACAAGTCTACCCGTTCTTTTTCGTTCCGTTCATCGCACTTTTTCCTGAGTATGTGTAATGTGTATGATTTAAAATAACATACAGAAGATGCACTGCCGATGTTGAT